>JAODYC010000021.1:119621-154111 GCA_026262405.1 Curvularia hawaiiensis | reverse complement strand
CTCTCTCCCTCTCTCTCTCCTTAGCCAGCTACCCACTTCTCGTGCAGCAATGTAGTCATAGACACGATGAGGACTGTGGCGGTGAGCTATGTTGTTTGAGCCCAATGGACAGGTCATTGTGCGGGTCCTCGTGAAACTTTGATGGCACACCCAGACGAGAACACGTACGGCGATGCTGGCTATGAAGTCTAGCATACCAGTATCACTAGGAATCAATGCACTGTGTAATGATAACGTTGCAGATATGTGGCTGGCTTTTTGATACATTGCTGCGTCTGGGCGACGTCTGGCCAATCATCGACAGGTTCTCGGTGTCCGCGGGTTCCGGTACGCGATCTTCACAAAACATCCTTAGACGATTACGTGCCAGCTCCACTATACAACCTTGTCGACTTACCTTGCCGCCAATGGTGCAAACGTCTATTAGTGCCCGGCCGTCAGCCGCAATTGCCTGCTGTAGCTTTCGCTCGGCACCCGCGGTGTCCATACCCCTACCAACACGCACATCTGCCGCCGTGGCATTGGCCAGGGTTATTGTTGCGGCGCTGCAGCCTCATGCCCTTTTTCTTTCACGTGTATCCGATCTATGTACTTGGTGATCATTCATGGCCATCGAGATGTTTGACACACTGACCGTACTCGAGCTCCCTATAATACGCATGTCTACAGCAAGATGCCCTACTCGTAAACCGAAACTGTGCCTTACTTGCTTTTTTTCTCTCTCTAGTCTCTTTGCTGTCCGCCTCTTTGTCCGATTGAATTTTTGAAATGGACACCCAGGGCGGGCAAGCCCCTGTCCCGAAAGAACTTGTTCACGATCAAGTAAACATGTCTTCTCAATCATCCGTATCCCCTTCATCCACCGAAAAGTACCAGCGGGATGAGGTGAAAGATGTCGACGACAGTGCGGACCAGAGTTCAACGAACACTCAAGTTGAACAATGGCGACTAGCCAAAGATCTCAAGTACTTTGACTTGAACAACCAGGCTGGCAGCCGCAAGCTTGGCGTCACATGGAAGAATCTGAGTGTCAATGTTGTTCCTGCGGATGAACGATTCAAGGAAAACATTTTCAGCCAGTTCAACCTCCTTCAGCTTGCCAAGGACTTTCGGGCAAAGCCAGCCTTGAAAACAATTCTCGAATCCAGCTCGGGATGTGTTCGTCCTGGAGAGATGTTGCTTGTCTTGGGACGTCCAGGTTCCGGATGCACAACATTACTCAAGATGCTAGCCAACAAGCGGAATGGGTATGTACCAAGCCATTGTACTCATGACCAAGCTAACTAAGCCTACAAGATACGCACAAGTCGACGGCGACGTTCACTTTGGGTCACTTGATGCCGAACAAGCCAAACAATACTCCGGCAGTATTGTTATCAACAACGAGGAGGAGTTGTTCTATCCAACCCTCACCGTTGGCGAGACCATGGACTTTGCTACTCGTCTCAATATGCCCGCGAATCTAGAAGGAAAGGGCGCCAGCCGCACCGAAGCTCGACGCAACTTTAAGCAATTCCTCCTCAATTCGATGGGCATTGCACACACAGAAGGCACCAAGGTCGGTGATGCATACGTACGAGGCGTCTCTGGTGGTGAGCGGAAGCGAGTTTCCATCATCGAGACTCTTGCAACTCGTGGTAGCGTGGTATGTTGGGATAACTCAACACGAGGATTAGATGCCTCCACTGCTCTTGAGTACGTCCGCGCGCTGCGGTGTCTCACAGACAACATGGGCATGTCTACCATTGTCACTCTGTACCAGGCTGGCAATGGTATCTACGACCTTTTCGACAAGGTCCTGGTCCTCGACCAAGGCAAGCAGATCTACTATGGCTCTCGTGAGGAGGCTCGACCTTTCATGGAAAGCCTCGGCTTTGTCTGCGGTGATGGAGCCAACGTCGCAGATTTCCTCACTGGTGTGACTGTGCCCAGTGAACGGCAAATCAAACCTGGCTTCGAATCGATGTTTCCCCGCAGAAACACCGACATTCGAGAAGCATATGCGCAGTCGACGATCAAGGCAAAGATGGATCAAGAGCTTGACTATCCCTTCACAGACGAGGCCAAGGCTATCACGGCAACATTTGTCGACTCTGTAAGAGCGGAGAAATCCGGACAACTGCCCAAGTCCTCCCCCATGACGGTATCGTTCCCCGATCAAGTCAAAGCCTGCATTGTCCGCCAATACCAAGTCTTATGGGGAGACAAGCCGAGTTTGATTATGAGGCAAGCCACCAACATCATCCAAGCTCTGATTTCTGGATCGCTCTTCTACAATGCACCAGACAACACTGCGGGATTGTTCCTCAAGTCCGGAGCTCTTTTTCTCTCTCTCCTGTTCAATGCTCTCTTCACCCTGTCAGAAGTCAACGACTCGTTCGTTGGCCGTCCGATCTTGGCAAAGCAGAAGAACTTTGCCTTCTTCAATCCCGCTGCTTTCTGCATTGCCCAAGTCGCCACCGATATTCCCATTCTCATCTTCCAGACTGCCTGTTTCGTCCTAATCGTCTATTGGATGACCGCGTTGAAGGCTACTGCTGCAGCATTCTTTACCAACTGGTTTGTTGTATACGTCGTCACTCTCGCCATGACTGCCATGATGAGGACGATTGGTGCGGGCTTCCCCTCTTTCAACTCTGCATCCAAGGTTTCTGGCTTTGCAATCACCGCGACCATTGTCTATATGGGTACGTAATCATATCTCCGGGTTCTAAAAGCATTTACTGACGTCCCTAGGATACGAAATCCCAAAGCCAGACATGCACCCATGGTTCGTTTGGGTCTACTGGATCAATCCACTAGCATATGGATTTGAGTCCCTAATGGCGACCGAGTACGAGGGAACTGAAATCCCGTGCGTCTACGATAACCTCATCCCGAACTATCTCCCTCAATACCAGGACCCAAGCGCACAATCTTGTGCAGGCATCCGCGGTGCGCGACCTGGCGCAACTTCGCTTACCGGACAAGAGTATCTGGACAGCCTATCGTACTCCCCGTCTAATGTCTGGCGCAATGTGGGTATTCTTTTCGCATGGTGGGCTTTGTTCATTGCGTGCACAATCATCTTTACCCTTCGTTGGAACGATACCTCCAGCTCGAGCACTACCTACATTCCACGTGAGAAGCAGAAGTACGTCCAAAGACTTCGTGCATCTCAAAAACAAGACGAGGAATCTCTACAAAGCGAGAAGATCACACCCAACAACGACACTCTTGGCCAATACGAGGGATCAAAAGACAAACTCGAAGGGAGTCTCATTCGCAACACGTCAATATTTACTTGGCGAAATCTCACTTATACCGTCAAGACTCCGTCAGGTGATCGTACCCTGCTCAACAACGTTCACGGCTACGTCAAGCCCGGAATGTTGGGTGCGCTCATGGGATCCTCAGGCGCTGGCAAAACCACTCTTCTCGATGTTCTCGCCCAGCGGAAGACTGCTGGAACCATCAAAGGTGAAATTTTGGTTGATGGCCGTCCCCTTCCAGTCTCTTTCCAACGATCTGCTGGATATTGCGAGCAGCTTGACGTCCATGACGCTTACTCCACTGTTCGAGAAGCCCTCGAGTTCTCAGCTTTGCTCCGTCAAAGCCGTGACACGCCTGTTGAGGAAAAGCTCGCGTATGTGGATACCATTATCGATCTGCTAGAATTGCATGACCTTGAGAATACTCTCATTGGGACCGTGGGTGCTGGACTTTCAGTCGAGCAGCGCAAGCGAGTCACTATCGGTGTCGAGCTTGTTTCCAAGCCATCTATCCTAATTTTCCTCGACGAACCCACCTCTGGTCTAGACGGTCAGGCAGCTTTCAATACTGTCCGATTCCTGAGGAAGCTCGCCGATGTTGGTCAAGCAGTTCTGGTTACAATCCACCAGCCCTCAGCCTTGCTGTTCGCGCAGTTTGATGTTCTCCTCCTCCTCGCCAGCGGTGGTAAGACCGTTTATTTTGGTGAGATTGGCGAGAACGCACAGAAGATTAAGGAGTACTTTGGTCGCTACGATGCACCATGCCCCGTCAGCGCCAATCCCGCCGAGCACATGATCGATGTCGTCAGTGGCAATCACCCCAGCGGTAAGGACTGGCATGAAGTGTGGCTCAGTTCGCCAGAGTCAGCCGCCCTGAATCAGCACTTAGAAGAGATCATCTCGGATGCAGCTAGCAAGGAGCCAGGCACAAAGGACGATGGATACGAGTTTGCAACCCCGTTCTGGACTCAAACCAAGCTCGTCTTGCATCGCATGAATGTTGGTTTCTTCCGCGACACAGCCTACTTCAACAATAAGCTCCTTCTCCACGGTGGCGTTGCATTCTTCATTGGTTTCACATTCTGGCAAATTGGAAACTCGGTCGGTGATCAAAAGTACATTTTGTTCTCCATCTTCCAGTACATTTTCGTCGCACCAGGAGTCATTGCGCAACTGCAGCCCATCTTCTTGGAGAGGCGAGATGTCTACGAGACGCGCGAGAAAAAGTCAAAGATGTACTCGTGGCAGGCATTCGTCACGGCCTTGATTGTGTCTGAGATGCCATACCTCGTCATCTGCGCCGTTCTATACTATGTCGTATTCTACTTTGCATCAGGCCTCCCGACCGACCCCAGCAGCGCTGGTGCCGTCTTCTTCGTCTTCTTGATTTACCAGTTCATCTACACCGGATTCGGCCAATTTGTAGCTGCATACGCACCCAACGCCGTATTCGCCTCTCTCGTGAACCCGCTTCTCCTCGCCGTCCTCTGCTGCTTCTGCGGCGTCCTCATCCCCTATGACAACATCCAAGAGTTCTGGCGCTACTGGATCTACTACCTCGACCCTTTCAAGTACCTCATCGGCTCGCTCCTCGTCTTCACCGACTGGGACTGGAAGATCGAATGCAAAGACAGCGAATTCGCCATCTTTAATCCCCCAGGCGGCGGTAACCAGACGTGCGGAGAGTATTTGCAAGAGTGGTTGATGGGGCCCGGTAGCCGTACGAATCTGGTTAATCCTGATGCGACGTCCGATTGCCGCGTCTGCCAGTATACCTGGGGACGAGACTACTTGGCTACCGTCAATCTCACTGAGAAGTACTATGGATGGAGAGACGCTGGTATCTGCGTCATCTTTGCGCTGTCTGGCTATGCACTCGTCTATCTGCTCATGAAGTTGAGGACGAAGGCTAGCAAGAAGGCTGAGCAGTAAGCATGCTTAGCTCAAGCGTCAACACTACGCTAGTGACGTCAGTATCCTAATCTAGACTGTTTGAGATGGAGGCTTTTCACTTTTGGTGTTATTGTGGGCGGCATTTCAGCAGCGTTTTGCAGTTTTTGGAATTGCTTGAAAATTTGTCATGTCTTTTTAGAAAGATTCAGAAAAAGACGCTTAATACCCTGTTGTTAGATAATGCGAACAAATGTTATTAAATCATTAACATATTCTTCATATTTCAGAATAATCGCCAAACGCAAGTAATGGTCACGATACGTACAGCTGTATCTACCAGTATGAAGTTCCCCTGAGAACCACTTGTAACATGGTGGTTTCCTATCATGCACTTTAGCGATGTGAAATAGGTACAGGGGTATCCCTGAGTTAAGGCACCATTAAGCTGGACACCCATGGCATTGTCCCGAAGAGAAAATCCCTGAAGCATAATACACCCTGCTATAGTTTCTTTCCCTGCAAGGATTGCCTTTCCGCTGGCCTGGATAGTCTTAGCGAAATCTCGCGACAGCATTGTCCCGAGACGGGCCGACGTCATTTCTCGGTGAAGTCATGTGATACATAGCACCATGGCGTATTTCTGGGGCGAGACTTGCCTACAGTAGTAGTACTATTGTTATTGCCGAGCCAGCAATGCAGCGTCGGCATTCTTGCTGAATCCAGGCGTAAAGTTTAGCCCAAAAAAAAGATACACGGAATAATTTCTCTATTCATTCAAACAACCTGTTGCGATAATATTCTGATAGGAAATTACATGCATTCATTATAGGCAAACAAAAGCACCGAGTACCTAGCTAACAACATCTCGCGTGCTATCTTGCTTATGCGGCGCCACCGTCCAGAGTCAGAACCTTGCCGTTGACCCATTCACCCTCCTTGCTGACTAGGAAACCAACCACGTTGGCGACATCCTGCGGCCAACCGTTCCGGTGCAGCGGGGATGCGTGCGCGGCCATCTGCTGGCGCTGCTCAGCGGTGTAATCCGTTCCGTTGGGGATGTAGTGGTGCGAGACCTCGTGGAACATATCCGTAACGGTGCCGCCCGGGGCAACGGCATTGACAGTGATCTTCTTGTCGCCGCAGTCCTTTGAGAAGATGCGCACAAAGGAGTCGATAGCGCCCTTGGATCCAGAGTACAGAGAGTGCTTTGGGACACTGAAGTCTTTGGAGGTGTTGGAGGAAGTGAGGACGATGCGGCCGCCCTCAGTCAAGTGGCGGTAAGCCTCGCGAGCGACGAAGAATTGGCCTCGGGTGTTGAGACTGAAGACGCGATCAAATTCCTCTTCAGTCACGTCCTTGAGGTGGCCGAAGCTGACAACACCAGAGTTGCTGACGGCGATGTCGAGGTGGCCAAAGTGGGCTACTGCTTGGTCGAAGAGCTTTACGATCTCAGGGACCTGGCGGATGTCGGCCTTGATGGCAATGGCGTCGCTTCCGAGCGCCTTGATCTCGGAGACGACCTTTTCAGCGTCCTTGGTGGAGTTGGCGTAGTTGACAACGACTTTGGCGCCAAGGCGGCCGAGATGGGTGGCTACGGCTGCGCCAATGCCTCGACCAGAGCCAGTGACAAGGGCGACTTTGCCATCAAGTCGGCCGGGGATGTAGGTTTCGGATGTGTTCTCCACGTGTGGCATTTTGAGAATTGATGTGATTGAAAAAAAAAGAGAAGGAGAAAGAGAAATTGAGAGTTGATTTGAGAGTCTGAGAGGTTATTTTGATGCACAATCGTGGAGTTGTAGAGTCTGTCACTCACTTAAGTGCTCTTTTTAGGTAGATACAGACCGTGAATAGAATTCGAAGCGGCTCATTGTGTGGAGTTCACAGCATCGATTACGCGCACTATACCGTTGCAATGGGACATGCGCGAGATCAAAATCAATCCGATCTCCAATCATCAGGGTTTCAGGGTCATAGTCGCTGGATGATGTTGATCCATCGCCCCGGGTCCCTAGTCGGCACGGAGCGAAGTGGTTTGTCCCGATCGGGACATGGCCCGAATAACCCAACTTCATGGTTTGAAGTTGTAACACCACGTATATTTGGAGCTCATTATAGACCGGCATTTCTCTTGTTGGGCCAATGGCATGCTATAATTCAACGATTTTTTGACGAATAAGCAGTTCCTCGATACAATGACTACGTCGATTCGGATAAACACCATGCGCTCCATTACCAGGCGCCTTTGTGCCGGCGATCGGATCTTCCACCAGTACCTTGTCGGTGAGATCCTTCCAACCAACCAAGTCGGCACAATGAATATCTTCTATACGCAGCTTTGAAGGTGGTTACTATTAAAGACAGGGGAGGAGAGGTTGTGGAACGTCAACTCAGTTCATCCTCGAATCATTTGCCGGGCCAAGTGGAGCGGCTCTCTTACTTTACTTCAACATCTCATCCAAACATCATCAATATGGTGTGCTACTCAATTCTCGGTGCCACAGGTAACTGTGGTACCGCCCTCCTCGAACTTCTTCTCAAGGACACCGATGCCAAAGTCAAAGCCTACTGCCGCAACAAGGACAAGCTCTTTCGACTAGTCCCAGCAGCCGCCAACAACCCCAGGGTTGAAGTCTTTAATGGCAGCATCTTAGATGCTGATCTACTTGGCAAGGC
The DNA here is from genome assembly GCA_026262405.1 of Curvularia hawaiiensis. Lineage (NCBI taxonomy): Eukaryota > Fungi > Ascomycota > Dothideomycetes > Pleosporales > Pleosporaceae > Curvularia > Curvularia hawaiiensis. The sequence goes on along the minus strand of JAODYC010000021.1, from coordinate 146,294 downwards.
TATGTACGGTTCTAAGGCTGTCTTCCTTACAGCCACTACAAACGACAACGTACCTGGATGCCACATCAGCCAAGACCTTGCTCACACCGTTATCAAGGCACTGGAGAAGGTCAAGAACGAAGAAAATGCGCCACCCATGCCGAAACTAGTTCTGCTATCCTCGGCCACCATCGATCCTTGGATCAGCCGAAAGAACCCGTGGGTCAATGCCATTGTTCGCCGGTCAGCGTGGCACGTGTACCGGGACTTGGAGCTTGCAGAAGAGTTCTTGAGGAAGCATGAGGACTGGGTCAAATGTGTGTACATCAAGCCAGGAGGTTTGTCAGTAGACATCCAAAGGGGCCATAGGTTGACGCTGGACGATGAGGAGTCGTTTGTTTCGTATCTAGACATTGCAGCTGGTATGATTGAAACGGCCGAGGACAATGAGGGCAAGTGGGACAATAAGAACGTTGGTGTGGTGAATGCGGGTGGCAAGGCCAAGTTCCCTAAGGGCACGCCCAAGTGTATCTTGTGTGGCTTGTTGACTTATTACTTTCCATTCTTGTACCCTTATCTTCCGTCGGGCACGGGACCTGCTTAATTATACCACTTGTTTTCACTTTGCCTACATCATTTATACATATATCCGTAGTATTAGGAATGATATTGGAATCAAAGCTATAATCTCACGAAAACACCACCCAGAGGTTCCTCAAAATGTTGTTGAGATTGATTCAACATCGCTTGCCTATCATATCATCAGAAACGCCAAGTGCCATCAAGCTACGCAAGAAATAGTCGATAAGCGTACACTACTCTACTTTGAATTGGAAATTCAACCCCACAACATGTTGAATCCATGATTCCTGAAGACACGAATTTTCGATCTCGCACGGGTAAACGTATAACTTGAGCTTTTCCAGTTGTGATGAACATTTTATTGTAGAATTGCCGTGTTGTTTCTCTGCTATCATCTTTTAACACATATATCGAGCACTTTGTTGCTCACGTTACCCGGGCATCTCCTCCGCAGCTGTGCGACATCATCACAAAGCGTCTTCTCTCACTAAGTCCAGCACTTGCTGGTTTCAAACACAAATCTCGAATGTCTCTCCTGGCCATCCAATCAGCGAGCCTTTTCATTGTTCCGAAACATCAATACCAAAACCGGACTCGGGCCAATGCTAAGCCATTCCTCCATATGCGCCGATGCCAAGCATGCGAGAACGGCAGGACTATTCGGAACTAGCCGACACCCGACCATCGCGACTTTGGAGATGAACTCTACAAAAGTACACAATAGGAGGTATTCTCTCAGTTTCTCGTGCATCTGGTGTGGAAGAAAAATTAAGAACGCACCTTCGAAGAAAGTCCACGATGCCTCACAAGACAGAAGTCAGGCCAGCCCCAGAAGGTGATTTCTTGATTCAAGTCTTTTTAGCGCTGATAAGCTGGCACTAACATTCTTACTACAGACATTATTGAGTGTCAGGCTGCCGCGTTTGAGTGGGCTGAGAGCTATGATACCAAAGATTGGGATCGCCTCTCCAGGTGCCTCGCACCTGAACTCTACGTAAAACCACCGAATCAATTCTGCATGTGTGATTCAGTACTAATTCATATGTTAGATTGATTACCGCACTGTCATGGGTATGATGTGGGAGAAGATGCCTGCGCCTGAATTCCTTGGCATGGCTTCCAGCCCCAAGTTTCTCGGTAATGCACGTATCAAAACCCAGCATTTCATGGGTCAGACAAAGTGGATTCAAAAAGAGCCTGGTTACATCATTGGGTACCATCAGATGCGCGTGGCGCATCAGAAATACGAAGATGATGACCTCACTAAAGTGCTCTACAAAGGTCATGCCCATGGCAAAGCAACTCTACATTATCGTCAAGTAGACGGCGAATGGAGATTCGCTGGCCTTGAGCCTGATATTCGCTGGTCTGAGGGTGATTACGGAAAGATCTTCCAGGAATAATTGTATAAAGGGCAACCGATAGTGTATTGTAATTAAGAAACACCTGGGTGAATATACGAATGTTTTCGCAATCAGCACCTTTTCTGCTAGCAGAATGATCGAAGATGAAGGATACGATGACATGACATAATACTCATGACTCATTTCAAAGTCTGCCTTTTGTTCAATATTTGCTTTCCTGCAACAACCGGGCATTTAATGCATTATCTGACAATTGACTTCATTTCACGTTCTTTGAATATTTGGATGCCTTATCGTGCCAAGTGGTAACATGGGATTGCATATGGCGTAAGGTGAAGTAGCCTGATCAGACCTCTTAGCCATGTGTGTTAATCTGCCAAGGCAAGAAGGATTCGACCATTTCCTGTAACCTTGCCCGTTTTCAGACACGACATGACTTTGTGCATCTGCGAAACGTTTTTGGTATCGACTCTGGCTACATCAGTCTGTACATGTAGGAGTAGCCTTAGTGGACTCCGATCGACACCAAGAGAGCAGGTCAATGCCTAGCTGGATGCCTAAAAAAGAATGATGACCCTGTTGAAGCAGTGGATACCAATGGGGCCGGTGTGCATGGTACAATGCGATGTCGGGCCGATTAGGCTTCTTTGTACCGAGAAGACGGCGATCTCCAGACAGTGTAGGTAGGTGATCAGTTTGATAATTTGAGCATAGACACATGACTGAGAGAACCAATCGTTTCATTTGAATCGTTTCTAGTGCTTCCGATATTCATTCCGCTCATGTTGGACGTCCAGAGTGACATCACCATTATGCACGTTAACTATCACAGCCATCTATTTCTCGATCGCCCATCACCTTTGTCTACGCTCTTAGCGCATTCGGGATAATACGAACATAGAGGGACCCTTGATGACCCCTACCACGTTCTCCTCCACCAATAGATATACACAATTCTCCAACCGGAATCACTCCTGTAGCTTCGCGGCCAACGCGATCAGAGATGCAACTAGTGGCAATGTCGCTCGAACAGCATGCCATCGAGACCACTTATCCAGTAATCTGTGCAGAGCCTTGGTAAATGCCTGATCCATCCAGACTGCGCCAGAACCTCCGTTCTTGCCCTTGCTCTGGTCTAGATTCGCAATAGATGCCTCGAGGGGAAAGATCATCACTCTTTCCCACCATGCTACTTGCAACAGTGTAACAAATGAAGCTGCAAAAGCCTTCCATTGTGCAGCTTTGGCGGGATCGGGGTGTCGCGAAAGAAGGGCAGCAGTTATGCCGAATAAGAAAGCGAAAGTTGCATTCAATGGCTCCAGCCATGCCCCACCGCGTCGGGATGTCTCCAAAAGCTGTGCGATTGCGCTGCTAGACGTGTTCATCTTAATGATCGGGACGACCCAAAGATTGAAGGACCACGCTATGCCTATATCATATGTTCGATCAGTGCCTTCGTTACGACCCTTCCGATCGAAAGCAACGAACCTGAAACAACAAACAGAGAGATAATCATTCCCCAATGAACTAACGGTACGAAATAGAGTATTGTGTCCATGGTGGCCATATTGGCTGGGAGTCGGGGTGAATGTACACAGCGCAGGTTGTACGACCAAACTGCGTTGCTACAGTAGTTCACTCTTGATTGGATATGTGAGAGTAGAGTCTCCTGGGTTCTTTTGACGAAACGAAGGAACTGGCCCTGTCCGAGTCGAGGTAGTTCTCTGAAGTGAAGCTCATAAGGGGAGCCTACAATGCAAGAAAGCGTTATTTATGCAGGAGCGCCCATTCAAATTCTTAAAAGGGCATCTTCGGTACTCGCTCGAATAGTTTCAGAATGAGGTTCAGAATTGATGAGCATAACTTCTAAACCGGTTGTTTTCGAGCGGTGTAAATAGGGGCGGGTGTTGCGTTTGTTCGGATTATCCCGAGCTCTATGCGCGAATTGCATTTCCTCCGAAAAGAACGAGATGTTCTACTGAAATCGCATCCAACATTACATCTACTTGTTCTGAGCCGCAAATTCGCACGGTATGATGAATATAAACTCCGGATGTGGAATATATCCGATGCAGATAAGAGGCATGGCGGTAACAGCCAGGGAAATTGATCGAATCGAACGCATCGCCCAATTGATCCTCATATTTCTCAAAATTTCTTAGTGTTATTTTCCGAGCATTGTTTAGTCGAAGATGTCTGAAGTCCTCATTCACGCAGCGCACGCTTGGGGCGTCACGGGAGCAGCGCTTCTCTCAGGTAAGCGTCGTGCATTACGCTCAAAACCACGACAAAAGCAAGAAAATCCAAACTTATAGTAGAGACGTCCTGACCTTTTTATTTTCACGATAGGCTTCATTGTGTGCTTCAGCCATGCTGGGGTACCAACGCTCAGCATAGCTCCAGTAGACACTCTTGTGCATCAGTTCAAAACCATGTACAACATTGGAAAAGCTACATCACCGCTTATTGCCATCACTGTCACTATCTGTAATGGGTACTCTGCCTATTGCGCTAAGGACAGTACCGATCTAATCTGCGATTTGGTGTCCCCGTTTGCTTTGTACACAGCAGCGACAGTGTGCGTACCTTCCATTGTTCCGTACACGTTGCTGTACATGGAGCCTGCTGTGAACAAAAGACTATTGACTTTGGGCGGGATGGTGGAGAATGGCACCAAAGCGAAGGATCTTGGTGTTCGTGATGAGGAAGTTTGGGGCATGTTGAAGAGGTGGAAGGGGATGAACTTTGTTCGAGCAGCGCTTGTAGCTACTGGAGCTGTTCTAAGTGCTGTGGCTACCTTCCGTTAAGCAGAATACTTGCTGCGCTTTTATATTCTGGTAGCATGTCTAGTATGAATTGACATCAAAATCATATAGCCATTACAGATGTCGAGATGAATACTAGTAGCATCTTGCGGGGAGTTTGTAGTACGAGTTCATCGAGTAATGCAGTTCTCTTTGACTAGTTGCTTCTTTCAACGACGAATCTACACTGCCAATCGTTCACGAAATCTCCGCGAATATCATGAACTGCTCTCAGCATATGTGTGTGCTCGATAATTGATAAGTCGATGATCTGCATATAATACTATATGGACATCTACGGATTGCTATACCTCACTTGTTTAAGAAAACAATCTTCTGGTTCATCCTCGTTATCGTTATATGATTTCTCCTGGATGAAATTGAGAGCCAGAACCCCAAGAGATGAATGCAAGTTGCATGTGGGCAAACAAGATCTTGAACTGATATGTTGAGCCTGTTTCGTGAAACAACACAACAAGAAATTAATTCATATCATACAATCTACCTAGTTCTACATGGAAAATGCAATTGGTATCTAAAGCATGCATGTGAGAAGTCGGACCTGAAATCTGGTATCAAGCGCTCGCACGTGTAACAGGGTATTGCATCTGCTGCATGGGAGTGATGTGTTGCTGTGCATTCCCGATAAGGAACCACCTCTTCTGACCAGCCCGAACCTGGAAACCCACTTTGCCATCGCCTGCGAGTTTTCGCAGAACTTCATCAATGAATGGCTCCAATGCCAAGGTACGTGTTGCTTCGTCCACTGAGCTTCCATAGATGTTGTCAACAATATCTCGGACGACTGGTCGGCTTTGACCATAGTCGTGAAGATTGCGCAACGCTCTAATGACTTGTTTCTCCCTTCTGTATTTCGAGGACAGTTCGCGGCTAATCTTTGTGTTTAGATCATCGATGGTGATGCCATGAGCTGGGTGGCCAGTCCGACATTTCTGATCCATCATCTTGTGCAGGCTCGACATGAATACGCCTAGATCCTCCACTGCGCTCGTTCCGGTGCCAAGGATGTTGTCTCCAGTGAACATAGAGTTCTCTTCCTTCAGAATGAAGCACATATGATCTTCCGAGTGACCAGGGGAGTGCAACGCCACAACAGTCGCTCCCTCAACACAGAACTCTTGTCCATCATCGATATCTTGCTGCCCTGGTTCGGGATCGTTTTTGTAGATGTGGTCTTTCAGGTGTGGGTACATTCGAACAAGATCTGGCACGCCTCCAGAGTGATCACCATGCCAATGTGTGATAAGAACATATCTGATACTAATATTCCGGGACTCCAAAGCCGATGCAAGCAACTTTGCATACTCTGGCTCTCCTCCGGAAGTGTCAATCAGAATGCGAGAGGAACCGGTACCGATAAGGAACGTGTTGGTGCCTTGGAAGGTGAACTTCCCCGGGTTTTGTCCTCGCACTCGAATGACTCGTTCTGTTACTTGTTCCACATCGGGTATTGGTTCAAGGTTGGCAGTTTGACCTTTTAGATAATCTTCGAAAGCGCAGATATTAAGTGACTTGTTGATCTGCTTGTAGCCTCCCTTATCGTCCGACATGGCTGGACTGTTCGACATGATGAGGAAAAGTTATGTTCGAACCGAGAGCAAAGGATGAAGTAGTGATGTATTCGAGACAACTATTCTTTGACGGGTTTTTTGGGACGTGTACAATTCCGAAGAGCAATGGTCAGAGACTAATGTATGGTAAGCTTTAAATACTGCTTCGAACCAACAATTGTAAGACGGAATATTCCAAGCCATGTTTGCCACATAGAACTGAATGAATTCCTATTGGGTCGCATTACATACCATCAGATCTCGATACGCATGGAAAGCAAGTCGTTGTTGGTGATCGCAGGGTTTATGAGTAAGTGTTCCGAAACATGGCGTTGTGTCTTGCATTATCTGTATCGGCTCTACTTTCTATGTGAGGCGTTGAGTAGCATTCGGGTTGATGAGGATTTGCCAAGAAGTCGACACTCACTCGGTGGAATGCGGCTCGTTTCCCGATTCGGATCATCCCGAATGTTCCGTGCCACAAAAACCCGACGGTATGGTTGAGAGCTTTCGAGTTCATCATTGGATGCCTTTGGACTGGTTCTCGGGGCCTAGTCGTCATCCGGCATGTGTGATCAACTTTAGCCTTGCTGCGACTGAGCAGGGTCTACCATGCGACAATGGGGTCGTCCAGTAGTACGGCATACACCACGAGTTCTGGAGGTATACACTCATCGCAAGCGGTTGAATACAATGACATCGATATGAACCGAGGTTGATTGGCAGTTTCATACTGGAAAGATGAATTGAACTCATATATCTCTATGCAACATCTACGTTGTTCCCAACTTCAAACCCACCATCACCTCACACCCCTTTGTGTTTTATGAATTGGAAAAGGTGATAGCTAATCTCCGGGACTCTATCTATGAGCCTGCGCCATCATGGAGGTTGTATACGCCAGTAACGAATTCCCCAAGGATGACCTAGGCGACATCCTCAGACAGTTGCACGGCCAAAGCAAGACTACCAACCATGAGATCTTAGCACGCTTTACTAGGGACGCAACCCGTGAAGTCAAGAAGGAGATCGAAAATCTTCCATCGAACTTGAAGAAGCAGATACCCCCATTCGAATCGCTCGTCTCTTGGGTAGAGCAGAAAGAGCTTCGCGAAGGTGAACTATGCGGTGCGATCGACGGAGTTTTGCTGATTCTTGTTCAACTCTCGGTTTATATTTAGTAAGCTATTCTAGCCTTATCACTGTTTCTGTAGCTAATATTGGCAGTAATATTGAGAATGGCAGTGAGCCAGCATCTGTCACTGGTGAAAAGCACATCACGGGCTTAGGTGTTGGCTTACTTTCAGCTGCTGCAATTGCTCTGGCTCGAGACGTATCGGAGATACCTTTCTACGGTGCGAAAGCAATTTCAATCGCTTTCCGTATGGGAGTTCACGTACAAGGGATCTCACACCATCTGGAGGCTCGCAACCTTGATGAACCACCTAAGACATGGGCTTATGTGGTCCACAATGTTGATCCTCAGCAGACCAAGAAAGACCTCGAAGCATTCCATGAAGCAGTCCCCAGTTCCGATACCAGTCGTATCTTCATCAGCGCTATCAGCCGTACCTCTGTCACGATCAGTGGTCCGCCTTCAAAGCTCGAAAACCTCTTTAAGAAAGCTACAGCATTCCGAGACGCCAAATCAATTCCATTGCCGGTTTATGGAGGCCTCTGCCATGCTCCACACATCTACGATTCGCAAGACATAGACGCTATCGTGCAAGATGTTGTAGCTTCCTCGGATTTACTACGTCCTCAAGACAAACCAAAACTACCACTCTTCTCAACGAGTACCGGTACCCCATATGAAGCCTCCAATGCGACCCAACTCTTCAAGAATGTTGTGACTGAGCTTCTGACAAAGGCCATTGAGTGGGATAAAGTCATTGCGCAAGAGGCCCGCTATGCTAAGGAGAACATGCAAACTCAGATCAAACTCTCCTGCTTTGGAAACTCTATTCCATTGAACGATCTTCGTTCTGAGTTGCAGAAGGCTATCAAGGACGGTTCTGTTTCGCTGAACAATTACATGTCAGCGCTTCGCAAGGACGCCACCGAAGCTGCCACTCCTCGAGGCACAAAACAATCCAAACTCGCTATTGTTGGAATGTCTTGCAGATTTCCAGGCGGTGCGACCGATACCGAGAAGTTTTGGGAACTGCTCGAAGCCGGGTTGGATGTGTCCCGCGTGATACCTCCGGATCGATTTGATATCAACACACATTACGATCCAGAAGGAAAAGATCTGAACAAGACAATGACCCAATATGGGTGCTTTATCGATGAGCCTGGCCTGTTCGATGCAAGTTTCTTCAACATGTCCCCTCGCGAGGCAATGGTCGTTGATCCTCAGATGCGTCTCTCGCTCGTCACTGCATATGAGGCATTAGAAAAAGCAGGTTATGTGGCCAACAGGACTCCATCTACCAAGCTTGAGCGTATTGGGACATACTACGGCCAGGCAGCTGATGACTATCGTGAGGTAAACCAAGGACAAGAAGTTGGAACATATTACATCCCTGGTGGATGTCGTGCTTTTGGACCAGGTCGTATCAACTATTTCTTCAAATTTGCTGGCCCAAGCTACAGCATTGATACCGCCTGCTCTTCGGGACTTGCAGCCATTGAAGTGAGTAGATGATTTCACAGCACACTAACAATCGCATACTAATCGTCACATAGGTTGCTTGTAATGCTCTCTGGAACGGTGAGATTGACATGGCTGTGGCAGGTGGCGTCAATATTCTCACGAATCCTGATGGTTTTACTGGTCTCTGCAAAGGTCACTTCTTGACTAAGGGCCACAACGCCTGCAAGACTTGGGACGCCACCGCTGATGGCTACTGCCGGGCCGATGGTGTAGGATCACTGGTCATCAAGAGGCTTGAAGATGCACAAGCTGATAATGATAATATCCTTGGAGTTGTTCTTGCTGCAGGCACTAATCACTCCGCCGAGGCTGTCTCAATTACCCACCCACATGCAGGACATCAGGCATACTTGTCACGCCAGATCCTCCGACAAGCAGCTGTCAATCCTTTGGATGTTTCATATGTAGAGCTTCATGGAACTGGCACGCAAGCAGGCGATTATGAGGAGATGAAAGGTGTTATGGATGTGTATGCTCCGAACACTTTCCCAAGTCGCCGACCCGACCAGAAGCTGCACATTGGAAGCGTCAAATCGAACGTCGGTCATGGCGAGTCAGTTGCTGGAACTACAGCACTTATCAAAGTCTTGACAATGCTGCAGAAGGGCGCCATTCCTCCACATATCGGCATCAAGACTGAGATGAACCCGCGTCTACCAAAGGATCTGGAGCAGCGAAATGTCGCGATTCCGTTCGCTATGACTGAGTGGAAGAAGGATCCGAAGAGGAAGCGCATCGCAGCAGTCAACAACTTTGGAGCTGCCGGCGGTAACACTATGATGATTTTGGAGGAAGCGCCCTCGGTTGAGGTGGCCCGCGAAAAGGAAACGAGGCCAACACATGTCGTTGCTGTATCTGCGAAGACCAGGACGTCTCTACGCAATAACATCGAGCGTCTGATTGCGTACCTCGACAAGAACGCGGACCTAGCCATTTCGGATGTTGCCTATACCACTACCGCGCGCAAATACCACCACTCATACAGAGTTGCGGTCAGTGGTACTGATGTTGCTTCAGTTAAGAAGCAGTTGACAACACAGCTGAGCAAGGTGGACTCTTTGAAACCACTGAACAAGACTAATCCACCTTCTGTGGCGTTCGTTTTCACCGGCCAGGGCGCCTCCTACCAGTCGATGGATCTTGAACTATACCACGAGTCACCAGTTTTCAGAGAGCACATTGAATACCTCGACAAGCTTGCTCAAGCCCAAGGCTTCCCCTCGTTCATCCCAGCTGTGGACGGCTCATACCCCCGCGATCATGAGCATCCTCCAGTTATTACTCAACTGGCGTTGGTATGTCTGGAGATCGCGTTGGCGCATTATTGGGCTTCCCTGGGCGTCAAGCCTGACGTTGTCATGGGACACTCTCTTGGAGAGTACGCCGCTATGCATGTCGCTGGAGTCATCAGTGCCAACGACGCCATCTACATGGTCGGTTCCAGGGCTTTGATGCTCCAGAAATCATGCGAAGCAGGTAGTCACTGCATGATGGCTGTTCGCGCATCTCTGGAGTCCATCATTGCGGCATCGAATGGCAAGCCTTACACTGTGGCCTGTATCAACGGTCCCACCGACACGGTTCTAAGCGGTACCAAGGCACAGATGGATGACATTGCAGTAGATCTCGAGTCAGCTGGTTTCCGCTGCATCAAGCTCAACGTTGCATTTGCATTCCACTCTGAACAGGTGGACCCGATCCTCGATGAGTTTGAGGCGATTAGCAAGAGTGGTGTCATTTTCCACGAACCCAAGTTGCCTGTAATCTCACCCCTACTTGGCAAGGTTGTCTTTGACGCGCGGACGTTGAATGCTAGCTACGTGCGCAATGCTACCCGGGCAACTGTCGACTTCCTCTCCGCCGCAAGAAACGCCACTGAAGTGTCGATCATCAGCGATGAAACCGTCTTCATGGAGATGGGTCCTCATCCTGTTTGCGCTGGATTCATCAAGTCAATTCTCCCATCAGTAAAGACTGCTGTTCCGTCAATCCGCCGTGGCGACAACAACTGGAAGACAATCTCCGAGAGTGCTGCAGCTATTCATCTTGATGGTGTCGAGGTAGACTGGAACGAATACCACCGTCCTTTCGCTACTGCGGTGCGTCTGCTAGATCTTCCGACCTACGCCTGGGAGGAAAAGAACTTCTGGATCCAATACAATGGCGACTGGTGCTTGACCAAGGGTAACACCTACTACGACAAGAAGGTTGAAAAGACAGAGCCTACGGTCAGCAATACCAAGAAGTACGAATCTTTGAGCTCTTTGGTACAAAACATCATCCAAGTCGACGTGAAGGGAGACAAAGGCAAAGTGGTCATGCAATCAGACATGATGCAGAAGGACTTCCTGGCTGCCGCTCATGGGCATCAGATGAACAACTGTGGTGTTGTGACATCGGTAAGTTCTCATCCATCTATAATCTTGGGTTTTCATGTCTTTCTCTCAGACCTCACTGACAATCTATCAGTCAATCCATGCCGATGTTGCATTTACTTTGGGAGATTACCTATATCGCAAATTCTATCCAAAGACCAAGCGAGTCGACATGAACGTTACCAATCTCCAAGTAACGAGTGCTTTGATTGCCAAGAAGCACTCCATGGATACGCCACAGAACATCCAAGTCACTGCAAGCACAAGCAACATCAAGAGCGGTGTTTTGGATTTGACCTGGCAGAATGTCGGAGACGACGGCAGCTGCTCTGAACCATTTGCGACAGCCAATCTCGAGTATGGAAATGCGGAAGATTGGCTATCGAACTGGGGTTTCGTGTCTCATTTGGTCCAGCACCGCATCGAGGCCCTGGAACAACTAGCTGCTGAGGGCAAGGCCAACCGCTTCTCCCGCAACATGGCTTACACTCTTTTCGCAAAGAATCTGGTTGACTACGCTGATAAATACCGCGGCATGCAGTCTGTTGTCATGAACGATTTGGAAGCATTCGCGGACGTCAAGCTTACCGACAAGATCGACAGCGGGACCTATACTGTACCGCCGTACTTCATCGACAGTGTCGCCCATCTTGCAGGTTTCATCATGAACTGCTCCGACAGCATCGACACAACGAATAACTACTGCGTTACGTCCGGATGGAAGTCGATGAGATTTGCTGAGCCTTTGACTCCTGGAGCCAGATACCGGTCATACGTCAAGATGATCCCTACTAAGGAAGACCCATCAGTCTACCTTGGAGATGTGTACATTATGAACTCTGAAGGCAACGCTATTGTAGGCATGGTGGGTGGCATCCACTTCCGCCGCTTCCCGCGCATCCTCCTCAACCGTTTCTTCACTGCCCCACAACCCTCAAAGGGAACAACGGGTCAGCAAGCAAAGCCCACTCCCGTGGAGAGCAAGCCTGCTGCAAGCAAGCCTGCACCACCAAAGGTGGAAGCTCCTCCTGTTGTCCAGGAAATCTCCGTTGATACGAAGGAAGAGGACACTCAATCTTCGGAAAGCGACTCGGATGATCACGACACTCCCTCGGTATCTTCGGAGAACACATCCGCTACCAGCGTTGATGTCCCTGCTACTTCTGCCCCTGCAAGCGACAGCACATTTGGCAAGGCACTTGTGCTCATTGCCAATGAAACCGGTATCGATAGCTCAGAGCTGACTGACGATGCTGAATTCGCAAACCTGGGAATTGACAGTCTCATGTCTTTGGTCCTGTCTGAGAAGTTCCAGAAAGAGCTTAATGTAAAGGTGAATGGCAGTTTGTTCCTTGATTACCCGACTATCGGCGATCTTCGGGAGTGGCTAGAGCAGTACTATGGCTAGGTACAAACGATTGTCGAGTTCTTTGATTATCGGATGCTCTAATGGGTATTTGTCGGGGGGTTCTTTCTTCTAGTGGTTAGTGTTTGGTTTGTTTGTTCCGCTTCAATGGTTTCCTATCAAGAATGTACGTAGTATTATTGTGAATATGTAACTGTCTTATATTCGCTTAATTGAAACTGTTTATTCTTTAGAATTTCCCTAATATGGAGGTTTATAATGCGTAAGTGCATTACCGCATGAGGGCTGTTTTCTCATGATTTCATTTCCTAAGCTTGTCAAATACCCATCTAAATGTTTTTACCATGTTGGTATTATTGCTGGGCTTCCGAGTCCGAGTCTAGGTCTTGGAAGGATTAAGCTTGTACTTTGCCGGTCTCTCATACTTTGCCAGATCTCTCAGCGCTTGTTGACCTTCCCGAATGATAGTTTGCTTGATTTCCTCGCTTCTGGGAATAAATCTAACTTTGAATGGCTTCGGGCGCCAATTTGATCCGCTTCTATATTGTTGTTAGCGTTGCCAACGGCTAGTCGCGATTCGTTGTAAGGGGCTAATTACGTGTAATCGAAAATATCCACAGGAATCGCTTTCCCTGTCTTCTCGTCGATAGCAGGCTCCACGCGATAAGCCCACAGCAATCTTGCAACACTTAGATGCGTCCCTTGCTCGGCGAGGGCCTGACCGGCACAACTTCTCCTTCCCCATCCAAAAGTCATGTATCCCTTTTCACCCGGGAACGGCCTCCGATCTTCCGTGTCAAGAAATCTTCTCGGATTGAAGCGATCCGGGTCTGGAAACTCGCGCTCATTGTGATGAATGGCCCATACATTTCCTTGTATCCAAGTACCCTTGGGTATGTAGTACTCATTCCAGTAGTCGTCCTGGGTCGGCGCGTGAGGCTTTCCTCCAACAATAGCAACTGAGCGCCAGCGAAAAACCTCTTTTGCAAAGGCTCGAACGTAAGGCAAGTCATCGTCGAGCGTTGGACTTCTTGCGTGGCCTACTACGCGGTCAAGCTCGTCCCATGCAGCCTGTCGGGTCTCAGGGAAGGCGGTCATAGCCAGTACAGCTGTGACAAGAGTACTGCTAGAGGTATCTGAACCTGCACCAAAAAGATTGGCAGCAAGACTAGAAATCTCTCCATCAGTGAGATGATGCTGGGGTGCATTGCGGAAGATAAACTTCGCGTAGTTTTCTTCCGGACACTGCTGCGCTTCCTCAGCTAGGGCATAGAAGAAGTTGTCACGACTGTACTTGGTCTTATGAGGAGACCCGAAACGTCGCATCCAGGGCGACATCCAACGTGGAAGCTTTGCTAACCCTACAATCTTGTTAAAAGGAGATGGTTCCAAGATGACATATAGCGACTCACATGGGAAGGTCTCCATGATTCGTGGGAAGTCTTTCGCTACAACGGCGTAATGACCAGCGGCTTTCATGTGCACCATCACTTCAGTGATCAAGGGGTCTTGAGCATCTGAGATACGTCGGGAGAAGCCAATTATGGAAACAACACTGGTTGCATAGCGTTCGAAATGTGCGACGAATTCGTCGGGCGTGCTCAAAAGGTCGTATACTACCACTTTATTCTCGTTATCTTGAAAGTCTTGGTACGACAGGACCTAGAAAGGATCAGCGCTGACCCATCATCTAAACCTTATACACAGGTCTTACTTTTTGGATGCCAACGCCGTGATGCGTGATCTTACGCATGCTGCGGAATTTTTCCCTTTGCTCGTTGGTATACGTGTATTTATGTATAAGGTTTTCTTGACCATTCATCAGATCACCGAATAAGAGCATAGCTGGTCTGGAGTTGTAAATGTTGGAACGCTTAACAAGAATCTCATCGGCCGCCCATGCATCGTTGATCCAGATTGTGGGTCGTCTGCACAGAATTAGCTCATTCCACAATACAGTAACGGCGGTAATGACCTTCCGATCCAAAAAGTTATCAGTGGACAATTGTAATCTTTTGAGAACTGCTCGATCATGTACCAGGGCTTTTCTTTCGGGAGACTGAGACTGTTCCCAACGATCGGCCAAGGCAATGGCCCAGGTGGCTGCCAGCCCGTCAATATGAAGTACAAGCATGTATGAAACTGCTGGAATCAGGCAATACCATTCTTCTTCTCAAGTACAGCATGCGACCGTAGTCTAAGATTAGGGCGACAACTCCTAGCGAGAGCACCCATAAAGCCAACGAGACGGATGACTCTGGCATATGCCATCCTCTTTGTGTCTGAGGTTCCATAGCGAGAGCAAACAGCGCTGAGTTCAATATCTGATACTGTCGGACACGAGAAGGAGTTTCACATACTGATTCTCCAAAGGTACGTAGCGGATGTTAAGTACTCCGTACGGGAGTGCCTTTCGGGCTCTCTTGCCCCACATCCCCGCACCCTGCCGTTGTGGGGCTCTCTATGTGAGGCGATTCTGGAAAGATCCAAGTTGCGCTGAATACTTCAATGAAAAGCTAATGGGTTCCCGGTCATCCGGTGTCAGGAATGCCCCTGTTCTGATAAGCTTACCATATTAACACGAAGCCAACTAAAAGCATATCAGGTATGTGCTCCTTGCAACCTAGTTTTCAATACATCAACAATGTGCAGTAGTCACGTAGTACACGTCGAGGCGTGAGCGATATTACTTTGTAAGTTGTTGATTGGGGATTTGGGGAATAAAGGAATAAAGACAGCTTCTTTCTTTCATCAAACTTGAGCATTTGCTCTCGACAAGCCTCGTTGGGAATTTTCGTATCAACCACGGATGGATATCTGCACCCTCTTCTTCTCGACTCCCTGCCATATCACGATACACATGACGATCTTATGATAGAAAGTCCTTTTCTTCTGGGTTGCAGTTGGTCTTTGCGGATGCACTTCTGCTCTGGGGTTAGCGTCGATGTCTGTTGACGCAACACGGATGGCCTGGCACGCTTATGCGACAAGAATACAATGTTCGAACAGCGCCCGAGCATGCCTTGGAAACCCTTCGTTCCTCGTATGCGAATGAAACCGCAGTCGCGCCAACCAGTATGAGCGCGATACAGATATCCAGCGAAGCCTGCGAGGTGCCAAATGGTATCCATGGCGTAAAGCGTAAGTCTCCACCCGCGCTATGCAATGCAATGCACGACACAGTCCAGGCCAAGCGCTCACAGTGTCAATGGCAACAGGCCGGCGCAGCTCGACTGTGCTCAACCCGAGAAGCTATGTCAAGGAAGAGCTTTGGAAACAAGCGCCTGTGTTTATGGGCAGCACCTGTTTTGCGCCGCTCGAGGACACGAAGAACATATTAGTCACTGGCGGAGCAGGCTTCATGTACGTTGTCGCATCGAGACCACTGAAAGTCACGACCTGTGCGTCTCTTTGATTCGACTGCGAGCCCAAAACTGACCTGAATTCAGAGCTTGCTGGTTCACGCGCCATCTGGTCCTGACCTATCCTCATTACAACGTGGTTTCTTTGGACAAGTTGGATTACTGCGCAACACTCAACAACACGCGCATACTCGACGGCCGACCAAACTTCGCGTTTGAGCATGGCGACATCACGTCTCCCACGATTGTAAAGCGGGTGCTTCGCAAGCACAAAATTGATACCATCTTCCACTTTGCAGCGCAATCGCATGTCGATCTCAGCTTTGGCAACTCGTACGAGTTCACACAAACGAATGTTTACGGAACACACGTCCTGCTTGAGAGGGCGAGGGAGCATGGCATCAACAAGTTTGTTCACATTTCTACGGACGAAGTGTATGGTGACGTACCTGTTGGGGCAGCGGATTTGGGTGAGACGAGCATACTGGCACCGACAAATCCGTACTCGGCCAGCAAGGCTGCGGCAGAAATGATGGTCAGCGCATACCGAAGTAGCTTCAAACTACCTCTGATCACGGTCCGAGCAAATAACGTCTTCGGGCCACATCAATTTCCCGAAAGTAGGCGACGTATGCATCCAGAAAATAGCGCATGTCTGACCGCCACGCAGAGATTATACCCAAGTTTATCATGCTCCTACAACGTAAGCAGAAGCTCCTCCTCCATGGTGACGGCTCCCCAACACGACGCTATCTCTACGCTGGCGACATTGTAGATGCTCTGGACACGATATTACACAAGGGCGACATTGGACAGATCTACAACGTTGCCTCCAAGGATGAGATATCAAACACAGAAATTTGCCGTCGTCTCCTGGACAATTTCGACATCTCGCGAGATACGCCCGGTGAATTCGCAAAATGGGTACAACACACCGAGGATCGCCCCTTCAACGACCAACGCTATGCAACTGATGGTTCGAAGCTAAGCATGCTGGGATGGGAACCTAAGACGAGCTTTGACGAAGGCCTCAGGACTACGGTCGATTGGTATCGCAGGTTTGGTGAGGTTTGGTGGGGGGATATCAGCAGGGTCCTGACGTCTTTTCCTGTTGTGACAGGAAATGAAATCAGGACAAAGGAGGAACACGAAGATCTACCATCTTCTGACGGGGAGGGGACCCATGAAGAAGACAGTGCGATCTGGACGACATAGCGGAGCGTCTAGTTTTAGCATTGGGCGACATCGGGCGACGAAACAAACGACGTGTTATGTGTTTGGAAGGAGGCAGCAGCACATGGCAGCATTAAGATACCCAAACGATGAACTCAGCATCTAAGAATCGTCCTTTACTTACAGTTCGTGCTTTTCCTACTCTATTTTAGTGTGCATGCCTGTGTCCATTTTCTTTTCCGTAACAGTGCCCATGCACGGTCGCTGGCGCCCTGCGCAAATGGCACAACCAGAGCGCCGTAACGATATATGCAGGGACCAAACAGTATGGGCCCAAGCATCAGCCCAACCTTCGCGTTTGCAGGCACAATCCGTGTGTACAGAGCAGTGTAAATCACTTTCACAAGGGTGAAGATGTCATTGATGCTTTGAACAAGCATCACAGTCCGAAAGCCAACAGTGTCCACGAATCTCTGTGTACACTGCCACACGAGCGGTGGCGTTCTCGGAACTCCGCCCTCCAAGTAGCGTCAGCTTCTGGGCGCCCGAGCGCATTGAAACACCAAACGCCCCGGCTACTGTCGCTCAAACACCACTGCCCTTCCTTCTCTCTCCCCAATTTCATACATATACACACAAAACCATCGTCGCCTCTTGTTTCCCAATTTCCACGCCCCATCGATCCCACGCCAAGTCACAGAGCGACGTCTGTTGTTGGCGCAATCGATAAAGACGCACCCCACAATTAACTAGCTGCCTTCCGACCCGTCACCCCTACAGCGACCCAACCCTCACCACCGAACCAATCTCGCTCCTCCAGCACACTAGCACAGGCCCCAAAACACTCTCGAGTTCTTCCATACATTATCCAAACGTCTGTGTATTCTAGTCCGTCACCATGGGCTTGTTTGGCAAGAAGAAGGACAAGGGTGCTGAGGCTGAGGATAGCAACCGCTCCGCCCTTTTTGGTAACCGCAAGGGAAAAGAGAGCCCTGCAGCTCAAAATCCCTATGCTGCCCCTCCAGCAAACGACCCCTACGCCCAACCGCCTCCTTCATACTCCTCTGGTGGCCAGGACAACTCCTTCCGTCAGGAGAAGACACCAGCAGTGACCGGCCCAGGCCAGAGCTACGGACAGCGACCTGGTGGCTATGGCGCTCAAGGAGGCAGTTATGGTGCCCAGTCGGGATACGGAAATGACCGCTATGGTGGCGGTGCCCCTCAACGCCCTGGTGGTTATGGTGGTCTTGGAAGAACTGCCTCGGATGATACCATGACTACCGACGCTGGCCGTAACGAGCTCTTCGGAAATGCTGCCCAACGACAACAAGCACAACCCCAACAAAGTTCTGGCGCATACGGACAGAGTGGTGCTTATGGTGATAGCCAGAGTGGTGGATACGGTGGTGCTGGGGGCTACGGCTCTGCCCCTGGTGGCTATGGCGCCTACGAAGACCGCCAGCTGACAGCTGAAGAGCAAGAAGAGGTCAGTCTACCAAATTCAACCACGTACGACAGGTTTTGCTGACCTTGTATTTTCAATCTGACAGGAGGACATCAATGCCACCAAGCAAGAGATCAAATTCATCAAGCAGCAGGACGTTTCTAGCACGAGGAATGCTCTACGTCTAGCTGAACAGGCGTTGGAGACTGGTCGAGGAACCCTCGCCACCATGGCAGCACAAGGAGAGCGCATCCACAAGTATGTCAATCCTTGCTCAACCTTTCTGTGTCGCCTCTAACATTTTCGCAGTACCGAGCGTAACCTCGATCTCGCCTCGATCCAGAGTGACAGGGCTTCGGGACAGACTAAGGAGCTGGCTCGTAAGTGCCCGACCCAAGCCGAAACCCCAACCTTGATAGCTGACTTTCTTCAGGAATCAATGCAAGCATGTTTTCCGTTGTGCCCAACCCCTTTACCGGCAACTCGAAACGTGAGAAGGAAATGCAGCGAGCCATGGACCAGCACGCACGTGATCGCGAGACTCGTGAAGCAACAAACAGGGCTGCCTGGGACTCGGCTGCACGTGTGAACCAAGCCCAACGGGGAGTACAAAGCGCTGGTGCTGGCGTAGGGGGCAAGAAGACGTCGCTTGCCCAACGGTCAAAGTACCAAATGGAGCCGGACTCTGATGACGACGAGATGGAGAACGAGATTGAGAACAACTTGGGTATGTGTTTTGTTGTGATACTCATAGATTTACACCGTCAGAGCATAAGGCTAACAGGTCATGTACCAGATCAACTACACATTGCCGCAAAGAGCCTGAACCAGCTCGGTCGTGCTATGGGCACCGAAGCCGACAAGCAGAACGAGCACATTACCCGCATCACGGGCAAGACAGACGCTGTGGACGATAAGATTGCGAGGAACAGACTCAAGTTGGACCGTATCCATTAGAACTTTCATCCTGCTTGTTTTTCTTCTTCTCCTTTGCCGAACACAAATAGAAAATCTTGACTGTACACATGTCGCATCATGGTCTTTAATATGAAGACGGCTTTTCAGAATACCTTGAACCTGAAAAAGAAAAGAAAAAATAAGACGGATCAAATGATAGAGTTGAATTGCATCTCGGCGTTTCGTCTAGGTCTCTGCTGTTGATGTCCTTGCTACATGCAGACTGGTATCTCCATCTCGCCAGCTTTTGGGCAACCAACACTTTAGGCATTTGGTTGCCAAAGACCCATCCTCGACCTTGTCAACAATGTGACCAGGAGCAGAAGGAATAGAAGTACATACAACTAGTTATATATTTGCTATTTGAAATTCCTATTCTAGAAGCTCACCCAAGCACCAACTTGTAACTAGCAATCTCAAACGCCCTAACCTCAATCTCGACACCCGTCTCCTCTGCTGTCTCTTCCTCACCTCCAGTCTTGAAAGACCCAATCTTGAGCTCTTTTCCATTATCCTCTTCATCCTCCAGCGCGTTGACCCTGACCACCTTCTTGACATTCAAATCGCCCCAAGTAAGCATGCCCTTGCTCTTTCCACCAAGAGCATCGTAAATGCGCAGGATGACGCAGTGGCCCTCTTTCACAGGCAACTCACCTCTAGATACGTCTTCGTCATCTTCGCCACGCTTGATGGTGTCGAGGACTAGGTTCGGTGCTTTGTAGATGTGGAAGGGGTTGAGAAGGCTGCCGTGAAGTGCGTCGGCATGCTTGACCTTGCGGCCGACAATCTTGAGAGGATTGTTGAATTCAAAGGCTTTGCGGATGGTGCGCTCGTCTAGTTGACCCTCGTGCGGAAACATGGCGTAACGTGTCTTGTGGTTCCCCATGTCGGCATGGGCATCTGGAGCTTTAGGCGCGCGGAGCAGTGAGAGACGCATAACGTTGCCAGCAGTTGCGAAACCGTATTTGTTGTCGTTGAGGATGGAGACACCATACGTGGCTTCGGAAAGATCGGCCCACTTGTGGCAGCAGACTTCGAATTTGGCCATATCCCAGGACGTGTTGTAGTGTGTTGGTCTACGTACAATGCCAAATTGCGTCTCGTAGCTAGCTTCTGTGTTGACAATATCAACAGGGAACTCTACTTTGAGGAACTTCATTGTCTCGTGCCATTCGATCTCAGCGTCGAATTCGATGGCTGATGGGGTCGAGCCCGCTGCCGGTAGGGCCATTGTTGTTTTAACCCATGACTTGTCCGAAATCTGGGTTTCGATTTCTAGGCTCACGCGATGACCGTTGTTTTCTGCGATAGTGACCTTGCTCGGCTTGAGCTCCTTGCGTGATTTGAGGTGGTAGACTTCGACATCCCAAGCCTGCCAGTAAAGTGGCTTATCGTCAAAGATGACAAGCTGGCCGGCTTTAGCTCCCTTCGGAATCAATTCTCGGCAGGCATGAACGTCATAGAGTGAGGTGATGGCACCATCGGAAACTCTTACAACAAATTGCGAGTTGCGCATCTCGAAGACGTTGGGGTGAATTTCTTGAATGGACGTCTCCGGCGTGAAATTCTGCGAAGTGATTGGAACGATGTCTAATGCACCGAAGCCTTTTTGAGACCTGTTTGTGCATGCAAGGCCATATCTGGGCTCATCTGAGCCCTTTCCTAACACAGCTGCTCCGCTGGGGAGTTTGACAATCTCATGGCGATTCCAGGGAAGTGTGTTGACAGCCATAAGCTTGGTATCTTGGCCCCAGCTGATCTCATCGTCAAACCCCAGCTCAGAGAGTGCTTCAGAAAGCAGCCTCTCTCCAGTGGCGAACACCGAGGCATATATCTAAAACCGTCAGTGGTCTTCAAACAAAATGAGGAATAGCGACCTACCCGATCAGAATCATCGTAACACATCTCGATCGAACTTCCCGGCAGACAATCATGGAATTGACACAGCAACACATTCTCCCACATATCGTCAATGTCCTTCTTAGGGTATTTGTACGAGCTCGTTTTTCCAAAGCCACTCTTGATGCTCGCCAGTGTTGCGAGGTATTCGATATCCCTGAGCATAAACTCGGACCTTCTGTTGTTGCGTTTATTGTTGGCTTGTGTTGTGTACGTTCCACGGTGAAGCTCAAAGTAGAGCTCGCCGTACCACGTTACCAACTCAGTGCCATTTGCCACCTTCTTCTCTAGACGGTCAAAGAAATCGTCAGCCGAGTCACCAAGCTTGACGCGAGGTAGCAGCCCGGCAGTGTCGCTGATACCACGGCATCGCCTCAGCTTCTCAAGGTGCTGCCATGTTGGGCCGCCGCCTCCATCTCCCTTTCCGAAGACGAGCAGTGAGGTCTTATCCTGGTCAAGGGACTTGTGTTGTGTGACGCTGCGTTTTACATCGCCAAAGTTGGCCTCACATGTGTATGTTTCGCAAGGCGGCATATGGCAAATGACCTGGCTGTTGTCGAGAGAAACCCAGTTGAACGTAGTATGGGGAAAGTTGTTGATGTTGTTCCAGCTCAACTTTTGTGTCAGGAAGCGAGTCATTCCTGATATGCGGCAGACCTGCGGTAGCTGCGAGGAGTACCCAAACGTATCAGGCAGCCAAAAAGTCCGAGTCCGTTGACCAAATCTACTTTCGAAGTAACGCTGGCCATACAAGAACTGCCTGATGAGCGATTCTCCACCAGGCAAATTCGTATCGTGCTCGACCCAGCTGCCGCCGATAGGCTGGAAGCTACCCTCCTTGACCTTCTTCTTGACGCGGTCGAATGTCGATGGGTAGTATTGCTCCAGCCATTTGTACTGCTGTGGCTGGGAGCAACAGAAGCGCAGCTCGGGGTATCTGTCAATAAGGTCACACTGATTTGACCAGGACCGATTGACTTTGCGCTTCGTCTCGTCAAAAGGCCATAACCAACACGTATCGATATGGCAGTACCCGATACCATGCACAATAGCTTCTTGGTCGCCTTCATAAACCCTGTGTGAATCCACGTCCTTTCCTACGTATTCGGCAGCAATCTTGCGTGCGGCCCTGATACTTTCTCGGCTTCCATCGCCAGCGATAAAAGTATCCATGATGCGGTTAGAGACTTGCTGGGCATCATGGACTTGAGTAGAGTCGGAGGGGAACTCACGGGCGGCGTCCGAGATCTCCCAAAAGTCGAAGTAGAGCGCTCTCGCGTCTAGGTTCACAGCCTGGACCTCTGCAGTGTGCAGCGTGTAGTACCGATTGGGGTCTGGCGGTTGGATCGAGTCTCCGCCAGGCGCGTTTCCGAACATGCCGTTGCACGCCATCTCTATGTAGAAGGTATGCTCCTTGCCGTCGCGGAACGACTTAGGCAGGATCCACTGCGTCCGCTCCCCTCCGCCCGTCAGTCCATGCACAGTGTGCCCATCTTCCGTCCAGATCAAACCCTCGTTGTTTGCATCCCAGACGAATTCAAGATGTTCCTTGTCCAGCATGTACTTTGGAAGTGTGAGCTGGACCTTGAACCAGTGCGTCGACCAGCTAGGGCCGAATGACTCGCCGACCTTGGTCGGATGGAACGCATGCGATGTTGCTTCTTTAAAGAGTGGACGTGACAGGTTTGGCGGTGAGTAGACGGATAGCTTGATCCACTCGGACCCAGACGCGACAGCTTCGGTGAGCTTGCTGTATGACGGATAAGCATGGTATGCTCAAGTCGGTGAAGTAGTGGCTATGGCCACTACCGCTCGAACAGCTTACCCTATGAGGCTCTGTTCCCTATACTGGCCCCCATCGAAAAACTGCCTTAAGCGGCTCTCGTAGATACTGTGGATCTGCTTGCCGACAGGACCATCGGATAGCTTCGGGTAGTCGTGGACTACAGGCACAGGGACGCTGCGATGTGATTCTCCGCCCATAGCTGTTATGTTGAGGCTATTGAACGAAGAAATGGGTGAATAGGTCAAAGAAGAGATGGATTGGATAGGTCAGCAGAGAGCTACAAGAGCTGTGGTACCTTGCGTGAGCTCCATGTTGGGGGAGAGCTTTCCCCGCATCTTGGCAAGGAACGGCCCATGCTTCCACTTCTGTAGCTATCGATTACCGATCTCCGCTCGGGGCTTTTTCCTTGAGGCTTTTCTTCTGGAAGCTATCATGCATGGGTTTTTATTTGTTGAACCCACATTTGCATCGCATTGAGCACATAGCCTGCACCTTGTCCTGGTTTCGGCAGGCTGTTGCCCTAATGATACCCAGTCATCTCACTCAGCGTCTCTCCAACAACCACCGCAGTAACGCCACTCGACTATCCCAATTAGGCTTGGTGTGATTGATCTCCATTGTTTATTTTCTTTTGTCTTTTCTTCTCCGTTGATTGCTGCACTTGCTGCACCAAGCCTGCTGTCCGTCTTTAACTGCAGCCATCTGCTGTGTTGTAGAACATGTCCCAGAGGAATATGTCATGTCCATAGAAGAGTATCCAATGTTCCTTCATCACACGCACTAGACGATCGTATTTTCATAGTCGTTGTCTGGGGGAACATAATTGACCTGAACGGTCCGAAACTCTGCTTGTATACGAACGTTAAGTATTAGCTGATTTACTCCGCTGAGAGAGTTTGAAGCTGCGTAAGTGTGGTTTCCTGACGAACTAGTCTCATCATTGGATGTGTAATGCGACAGCGTGCTTGGTTCTGCTGTGCTACCATGTTTCGAGAAGATAGCCACGCGCCTTTTGTGCACGTGACCGTATTCACATACATGTACATCCCAGGCGATCTGCGTGAATTCTGTATGACTGCACCATATACACCCAATGTGGCCCTAGCACAGGGAGATCTCCCTCGGTGGGAAGCAGCCTACATTGCATTTGCTGTACATAGTATTCGACAGCGTTGCATACACTCGGTATTGTAGTGCAAAGTCCTCGCGATGGTTTCGCACAAAATGGCTCAACTAAGCCACGTTGAAGGGAGTCTCTTTGTCTCTCGTCAGGCTGATCTGCGGTCAGCCAGTGGACTGTTGGCGTTAGCACGATCGAGTGTCTGGTACGTGCCCTGCGCTAACCGAGGAAGCGGAAGATGTGGGAATATCACTGATGTCATTTCTACACACTTGTGAACGATGAAACCGCGGGTTGAATGTACCACAGTCATGACGGGATCTGGCCAGGGCAGGTAGTTTGCGAGGTGGCTTTTGATGATGTGCTTGATCTGGAGGGTGGCTGGAGTCGAAAAGGAAAAGGACGATGCAGTGCTGGGAGCTGTACGTCAGTGGAGGCAGATCCGGGGTACATAGATGATTGCGTTTGCTCGTCCGGTCACAATGTATCGTGCCTTTTTCCGCAGCAGCCAATCTTTCAAGAAAGCTTGTCGTATATACCGAGAGAAGACAGCACCACCAAGTCTAAGCATTCGAAGCTACGCAGCCAGGATGCCTTCAAAAACTGATGACAAGTATACGGACCCCGAACTCCGCGAGCAGGTCAAGGAGGAGATTCAGGCAGGCGACAAAGGAGGCGCGCCTGGTCAATGGTCGGCTAGAAAGGTACGCTGTGACATGGGCAAATACTGCGGCTTTGGCTGACCTCGTGCGATGCTAGGCGCAGATGATGGCATCGGAATACAAGAAACGAGGAGGGAGTTATACAACCGACAAGAAAGACGACAAGGCTAAGCATTTGGACGAGTGGACCAAGGAAGAATGGCAGACCAAGGATGGAAACAGCACGGCTAAAGACGAAGATGGCACTGAGCACCGGTATCTGCCCAAGAAAGCGTGGGAGGAGATGGACGAGGAGGAAAAGGAAGCAACGGATGAGAAGAAGCAGCAAGGAAGCAAAGCGGGTAAACAGCACGTTGCGAACACGGCAAAAGCAGCGCAGGCGCGAAAAGACGCCAGCCAGCACGGCGAGAAGGGGAGCAATGGGTATACCAAGATTGAGCGAAAGAGCGTGACCGACTGCACGACGCACTGGGACGACCCCGAATACATGGAAGACAATGCGCGAGAATTCAAAAAGTTTCAGGAAGACAGGCGCAGGGCCAAGGGTACCTCGCAGGAGGACCACAGCGGGCAGAAGCGTGGACGGGGAGCGAATGCGGGATCGCCGAATAAGAAAGCAAAGAGGAGTGGGGGAAAGCAAGGGGAGCCAACAGGGGCAGCTGGGGACAAGACTCGGGTGCCGCACAAGGGCCAACAGGTTCAGTGGCATGCGCTTCCTGGCTATGTTGACGGCCAAGTGGTCGAGGTTGTGTACGAGGAGAAGGAGGTCGAGGGCCACAAGGTCAAGGGGAGCAAGGAGGACCCGCGGGTGGTGCTGAGGAGCGAGGCGTCGGGCAAGATATGTGTACATAAGCCGGAAGCTGTGTACTTTGACTAGCGTGGAGCTGATGGGCTGCAATATGAGCGGTGCAGAGGGCGGACGAGGTGGTGTAGCATTGAATTCAGCAGCATGTGCAGCGTGTCCAATGGCCCTGTGGTTGTGTGTTCGTGGTGTGCATGGTTCGTTTGATTGTCGCTAGCGCGGCGCTAGTGCTGTGGTGGTGGGATTACGTGCTGGGAAGCGAAACAGCGGACTTGGGCGTGTGGCATTTTGTGCTGGACAATGGCCTAGTGCTGGGAGAGCTCTACGTAGCCCGACGTCGAATAGGAATGGCACGGGAGCGGAAATATGTGAGCTGTAGCATGTGCAGATGTGGCAGACGAGGCGCCAGTGGCCGCGGACGCGAGCAAAGGCTGCTAGGTGCTGACGTAGTGGGGCCTGGCCCGCATGGATGCAGACGGGGAAGAGGGCAGGGAGGATGCGGCGGGGCGGTGATTGGCCGGATAGCAGCGATGTGCACGTCGGGGTGGGATGGCGTATATGGTGTATCCAAGGCGACGCTGCAAGGTCCTGGTGCTGGCGAGGGGCTGCTTGTTGTGGGCGCAGGCAGGCCAGGAGCGGCGGTGCAACGTGTGACTAAGTTGGGGAGACAGTGCTCGGGTGATGATGGCGTGAAGGCGGATGCGCGATAGGCAGACGCAGCCGGCGCGCCGTTTGGGCCGATGGCAGTGCCCGAGGGTGGTGGTGGTGGTG
>JAODYC010000021.1:100089-119203 GCA_026262405.1 Curvularia hawaiiensis | reverse complement strand
GTCGTCGTCGTCGTCGTTGCCCAGGCAGGGCATACAGCACCCAGCAGCAATCTACGGCGCGGCGTGCCGGCAGCGACGGCGTCGAGGTTGACGTCTCTGCCGTTGTTCTGGCGGCCGGGATGGGGCAAGGCCATGGCCGGCGGCGGCAGCGCAGCAGGCGAGCCGTGCGCGCACAGGGTCAGCAGCATCATATGCTGCACCCGCTGCACTGCGCTGCCTGGGCTCCGCCCGCCCTGCACGGCTGTTTTCCGTGTGACTTCCTTCGTCAAGACGCGTGTGGCCTGGCGACTCTGGCCAGCGCCATAGCCGTCAACCTCCCCTCACGCCCTGCAGCCCTCCCTCTGCCCGTCAAAACTCGACCTCGCCGCCGCGACGCTGCTGCTCCCGCCCTCCCCCGTCCGCAGTCGACGGCCGCCGTTCCACGCCCGTGCTGCCGGCTGATACGTCCATCTGCTGCCCCTCTCCACCCATCCCATCAACCACCCCAATCACGCCCCAAAAAATAATACCCGCCCGCCGCCCTCTGCTCGACCACCACCCAAAACACCAACGCCTCCCGCTGCCACCCGCTCCCTGGCCCCCATTGCACCGCCCAATCGCCTTTCTGGCCCCCCAATGCTCCTTCTCTAGACCCGTCTCCGTTGCAGTCAGCACCGCACCGCACCGTACTGCACGACAATTGCCAGGCTTCTCGCTCCACCACTCCCTCCACACGTCTCCCGACCGCCTCGTCACCCTCCAACATGGTCTTGGGACGACTCTGCTCATAGCAACTCACCAATCAGCCCTCGGGCACCCGCCCAATCCTCTTCCTTCCCGGCGACGGGCCCGACCAAGCAGAGCTGCACCCCCCAGTGCACTCGTAACCCCCAGCACCAGTAGCAACAATGGCTGACGACAAGAAATCACCCGCCACGCTAGCTCCTCCCGCCGTCACTGCTCTCAAGCAGGGCGCCGTGGGCTCGCCTGGACACCGACAGAACATGGAGAGGACCGTTAGTCAGGACATGCGCAACGAACGTGCAGACCTCAAGGAAGCCGCCGAGCACAGTCTCAACATCATCATGGACTTGGATCTCGAGGGCAAGATTCGTTATGTCAGTCCTTCGTGGACCGATGTTATTGGCACCCTCCCAAATCAAGTCACGGGCAAGCCTGTCCTCGACCTGATATGCACCGGCGGGGATGGCTTTGCTGAGGCAATCGAGTCAGTCCGCAAGGACGACTCGAGGAGCCACATTGCCCGTTTTACCGTCCGGCTGGGCCCCCATTCCATCCTGCGCCAGCGACGGCCCAAACCAACCGTCGCCGAAGGCCAAGAATCCATACCACGCTCACCCACCAACGTGCCTGAACAAGACGAAGAGGACCAGTTCCTCAATGTAGAAGCCCAGGGAATCATGGTCTACGACCGCGCAACCGGGGCCGAAAGCCACGTACGTATCGACACGCGACCACATTCGCACCCGACTAACAAAGGCAGACTATGTGGATGGTGCGACCCTCGGTCATTCGTGAAGTCACCATTGATCTTCCAGAAGTGCTCGTCGAGGCTCTCGGCGTGGGTGCAGAGGTCCTTGCCCACTATCTAACGGGCCTCGCCGAACAAAGTGCTACCGACCCTGGAAACTACGCACCGCCGCTTCCTGTGCTATGTCGCATTTGTGAGCGGCAGATCACGCCTTGGTGGTTCGAGAAGCACTCTGAGTTATGTCTTCAGGAGCATCGCGCCGAGATGGATGTCCAAATGGCCCAAGAGACCCTTGCCGAACACCGCAATGCCATTGTCAAGGTCCTGGATACGCTCGAATGCCATAGCCAGCGCTCAAGAGCGGCTTCAAAAGATTCCGTGCAACCAATTCAGCCTGCAGAATACAAAGGTCTCATCATTCACTCAACATCTACGCCCTCTTCAGGCAGCCCCTCGAGCACTCCGTCTGGGCGCAACTCGCCCGCATCGCCACCTTCGCGGTCTCGCGAACGTTCTGAGCGACCGTCAGGGTTTGGCCACCATCGTGCACGGTCATTTGCCGTCCGAAGACCCCTAGCACGCATCGTGGAGCTAGTCCTAGACTTGTGTGATACTGCCCTTGAAATCAACACCCCAGCCGTCAAGGACAACGCCCGCGGTCAATCAGTCGCCGAGTTTCGCACCCAATCACCACAATCAGAGAATCGCATATCCCAGGTGCTCCAATGGCAATCGCCCACCACAGGTTCGGCTGACCACACAGAAGGCCTGAAGCTGCTGTGCGAAGACACCAACAGGCTCGCAAAGGCAAAGGTGGATGCGGTTACACGCCACAGGCGCGTTCTAGAGTACTCTGAACGTCTACGCATTGAATTCGACATCTTGGTTCAGGAGTGTATCGAAGCCGCCATTGTAAAAGCTGCCCGCATCGCTGCAGGCGAAGACAGCTCGTCCGAGGATGAGCGACAAGAAGTACAGTCCGATGCCAACGACACAGACACAGCTACCGACACAGCCCCTGCCGAGGAGGGCATGTTCCCTTGCTCTTATGATGCTCCCTCTTCAATGGTGCATGCTCTTCGCAACACGTCAGAGGCCTCATTACCAGCTCGCGTAGGACGACGTGAGTCTTCCGTGGCTGGCTCTAACCGGTCCAGCAGCCCGAGAGGAGGATGCCAAACGCCCCGATCTCACGCTGGTGCCATTACCATAGCAACTCACAATAAGCGCCAATCCATGCATTTTGAAAGCGACACTGGTGCTGAGAGTGACACGAGCATGCGATCCTCGGTTCTATCTGGTCCTCGTCGGGCAGACTCACCTGCGACATCTGACGTTGGTTTGGGCAGGGTAGCGAGCTCACGAGAGCGGAAACGCAAGAGTTTGATCCTTCCCAGTGTCATGTCCAGCCGACAACAGTCGCCAGCTCGCTCCATGGTGCCACCGCCATCTTCGCCTCTTCGCACTACCAAGCCCCGCCTTCCCAGTGGTGTCGAAGGTATTCATTCGCCCATCACGTCACCTGTGCTGCAGACAACCGAGTTCTCGTCGCCAGCGATGATGCACGCAATAAACCATCATCGCAGACAGTCATCCACTGCGGGCTCCGACGGTCCGAGACCAATCTCCCCTCGTCTCATTGCGACCACCCAACCACAACCACGAGCTGTTCCTCCATCCATTAAAGATTTTGAAATCATCAAGCCCATCAGCAAAGGTGCTTTTGGTAGTGTCTACCTGGCTAAGAAAAAGTCTACGGGCGAGTACTATGCCATCAAGGTGTTGAAAAAGGCAGACATGGTTGCAAAGAACCAAGTCACCAATGTCAAGGCTGAGCGCGCCATTATGATGTGGCAAGGAGAGAGCGACTTTGTGGCCAAGTTGTACTGGACTTTCTCGAGCAAAGACTATCTTTATTTGGTCATGGAGTATCTGAACGGTGGCGATTGTGCTTCGCTGATCAAGGTCCTTGGAGCTTTGCCTGAAGATTGGGCGAAAAAGTATCTTGCAGAGGTTGTTCTAGGAGTCGAGCATTTGCACAGCCGTGGCATTGTGCACCGCGACCTCAAACCCGATAATCTTCTCATTGACGGTAAAGGCCATTTGAAGCTGACTGACTTTGGTTTGTCGCGTATGGGTATGATTGGTCGTCAGAAGCGTGCCCTCAAATCAGCAGAACCTGCACCCGACCTACTAAAAACAGGTCCCTTCCATCGTGCAACCTCTGTGGGCTCTTCACGATCGGCTTCGTTCGATCTGAATCACTCGCCTTCGCAAACGCCGGCCATGACACCTGCCCTGACCGGTGATATCGGCCAGCCATCATACTTCAGCTTGAATCGAGAGACATCGCAGCAAAACCGTGAACGCTCGAGGCGACCCTCGGGAACGCGGAGTGATAGTCAAGATAGCGATGCGCTGCAGGCCATGTTCCGTCGTTTCTCCATCGCTGATGACTCGTTTGGTCAGCCTCGTGGACGATCGCCCATCGAAGAAGAGGCGCTTAGCGATGATGGCTCCCCAGATCCATACTCTGCACCCAATTCAATGAGTCAGTCTGCTATGGCTCAGAACAGTTTGGTTCCTGTATCATCCAATATGCCACCTCCGCCCATGACCTTGTTTGACCCCGAAGATAGCGACCGGCGGTTCGTTGGTACTCCTGACTATTTAGCCCCAGAAACAATTGCGGGCAACGGTCAAGACGAAGTCAGCGATTGGTGGTCTCTAGGGTGTATTTTGTTCGAATCGCTCTATGGATATCCGCCCTTCCATGCCGATACCCCAGACGAGGTTTTCCAAAACATTCTTGCGCGAAAAATCGACTGGCCAGAAGACGATGATGAGCTTTATGATATCTCAGATGAAGCAAAAGACCTCATGAATCGACTCTTGTGCTCGGATCCTGCACAGCGGTTGGGTGCAAACAAGGATGAAAAGTTTGCCAGCGGTGGTGAGGAGATCAGAAACCACCCATGGTTTGCTGACATCAACTGGGATACTTTGCGAGACGATGAAGCTTCGTTTATTCCCGCCCCTGAAAACCCGGAAGACACAGAGTACTTTGACTCTAGAGGAGCTGCTATGGGCAACTTCAATCCCGAATTTGAAGATCAAGCGACTACACCGGCAGGCACGCCCAGCAATGATTACCTTGACCGACCCCACGACGCATTGTCTAGAGTGCGGTCCCAAGTGACGGTGTCGACTATGAAACGCGGACTGATCCCTCTGCATATCCCAGCGCATGTGCGCGAGGGTAGGTCGCGGCGGCTTAGTGAGCCCATGGCTGCGGATGACTTTGGTAACTTCAGTTACAAAAACTTACCGGTCCTAGAGAAGGCAAACAAGGATGTGATTCAGAAGCTGCGTGCAGAAGCCATGCTTCCGCAGAATAAGTCATCGACTCCTCTCCAATCGCCCAGCGTCACCTCGCCGTCACCATCCCTGGAGAACAGCCCCATGTTGCCTGGGTCCCTCAAGCGTACATTGTCTACTAACAGACCTACCGGACGACCATCATCTCCCTCCGTCAGCGGCCCGCATTCTTCTCCAAATCGTGGTTCCCAGCCCTCCTCTCCGTTGCTTGTTCAATTTAGTACTGGACAGCACCACGACCGACGAAAGACGTCTAGTAGTTCGTCTACGTTGTCACACTCGACCAGTAACCCTTCGTCGCTGCAGCCAGGCAACTCTTTGGATGCTTCGCGTATATCAGGTCTGCGGCATTCTCCAGAAGGCGTCTCGCCCATCAAGCTTCCCAAGACACCAGTAGCAGCGACTGGAACTTCTCAAGACAAAGCCGCAGCTGGACAGCGTCAGACCTCTGCAGGACCAGCAGCCGCTGACTCACCCCGCGTCCGATCACAGACGATGGGCTCTCAAGAAGAGGATATTGTACGGGATCTGTTGCCAGGACACTACAAGCGACGAAGCCAGGTTCTTGATGTGTCACCATCGTCATCAGACACCGAGGATTCTCGTGCCAAGGCGCTTCTCCGTGTACAACGACGCAGGCAAAGCTCCCGGAGACTTTCTCAGGTCAGTTTTGGCGATGGTCCTTTCTTCAGGCCGCTCGATGTCTTGATCTGCGAGGACCATCCAGTCTCTAGATTGGTCATGGAGAAGCTCCTGGAGAAGCTACGCTGTCGTACTTTGACCGTCACCAACGGGTCCGAGGCAATTCGTTATGCCATGGGTGAGGTCAAATTTGATGTCATCATGATGGAGTTTCGGCTGCCTCAGGTCAATGGTGCAGACGTAGCCCGCATGATTCGCGACACCAAGAACGCAAATACCCACACGCCTATTGTTGCCGTCACCGGGTACCTCAAGGAGCTTCAAGCACCCCATTACTTCGACGCTCTTATCGAGAAGCCACCCACAGTCGCCAAGCTCACCGACACGCTAAGCAGGCTATGTCAATGGAAAGCTCCCCCGCCAGGATGGACCCCAAGCCAGTCTTACCCGTCAATCATGCCTTCTGGGCTTCGGCAAGAGTCCTCCCGCCAGGAAGACAGCCCTTCGTCGCATTCGTCAGGCTTTCCCGCTGTACCGTCCGCCAGCTACCGAGGGTCTAGCCGCGAAGACTCCATCAGCTCTAGCTTCTTCGGAGACAACGACAGTCGTGCAGGCGAGGACATACCTGTCAGGATTCACAACGCAGACGATTGGCGGGAAAGAGACATGGCGCGAGCAATAGGTGGTCTAGCAATTGGGGATGATGCCGCTAATGCAGATCCCAAGATAGCTACGCCCAATCGTGTCGGCCCACCTGACTTACCCCACGGGGGCTCCGCACAGGCTTCTCTCGAGGAGGCAACGATCCGCCGTCAGCGATCGACAGAGCAAGTTGGTGCGAAACGCCGCATATTGGAGACGCGGAAGCATGAGTCGGCAGAGTCTGGTGATGACGAAGACGACGAATTGGGCCATGCTCCTATCCGCAGGAGCCCAAAGACACGACCAAAGTCGACTTCGAAGCTTGGAATCGAGATGATGCGTACCAACAGCAGAGGCAGCGTCATCTCTGTGGAAGATCCTAGTCAGCCAGACTCAACGCTGCCTTCATCACCACCTCCCATGATCACAGAGGATCGGGCAGCGGAAGAGTATGAAGGCAGCCTTCCCCCACCAGGGACGGCACCTTCTTCACTCACACCGCCTGTAATTTTCCCTGAGCAACCTGGCGATGACGTCGAGGAGTTTGTCATGGAAACTCCAAAAGCGCAGAAGGAAGCAACTAGTCCAGATCCAGACCCGACCCCCAAAGCGAAGAATGCGACGCCCAAAACAAGCAGTGCAAGTGACGCATAGACCGTCACGTATCAGTCATCTTGCACTCGTTTCGGCACAATTGCTCAATTCGAGTTTACAGCTTCAGTACATGTTTGGCAGCATGGTGTTGGTGGTGTTTCTAAATTGGTAGTGTACCGGGAAACAACCATTCTGCGAGGTCCTTCGCATGCCTTCTTGTCTTTTGATCTTTTTATCCTTCTTACTCGCGGAACATCTCACTTTTTTTGAGCAGTAATTCACTGCTTCTTTGCTTTTGCTGACGCGCGTTCGTAGCGGCTAAAAGCTTATGTCTTTTTTCTATCTCGTTCTTTCTTGGACCCAAGCAAATAAAACTCGCTGTGTGTGTCGCTCTTATCTATCTAGCTCGAACCATTTTTCCATCATCGTTGATAACATAACATTTGGAGGAAGAAGGAAACAGGTACGACAATGTCTATTTTCAAAGGAGCTTTAGGAGGAAAAGAAAGAGAGGCATGGTTCGGGAATCGGAAAAAACAGGGACGCAATTTTGGGTCCATCCATGCGATTCTTCTTCTTCTTTTGGGGCTTTCTTGGGGGGGTGTTGGGCTTGCTTATTACATAACGCTTTCTTTTTTTTGTATATACCCACGTTCCACAACGAAGTGCTCGTTGGGGGTATATACTCGGAGAGAAGAAATCCCGCCACTCGTTTTTTCTGGTCTTTTTTGGATTCTTGCCTTGGTTCTTGGGGCTATCAACGGCTAGTCTGTCTGTCGCCGCCGCATCGCATCCGCTGTCGCTCGGCACGGATGTGTATGTGCGTGGTTTATGTATCATTAGGTACCAGTAGTTAGTAGTATACAACATGAACACCTTTCCTGGTTTCTAACGACGTTCCATGCCGTGTATCGAGAGTTCAAGTATCAATTTCTCGACGTCTAAGGAAGTGAAAGTAGTAGGCGGTTTCTTCATAGAACGCATGAGGAGGGACATGCAAGTCCTGAGTTTTCAGAATGTTTTTTACAAATTTAAACTGTTCGGACTGCCTTTCCACCTGTCATACACTGCAAATATTTATCCTTTTTTTTGGCACCCCTTCCTCCCACCACAGTAAATTTGAGCCTTCTCAAAGAGTGCCATTATTACCATTGCCAGGTACCGTCAGTTAACTTGTGAACTACCACTTCCATGGTACCAGTCTGTGTTCATAATTCG
Organism: Curvularia hawaiiensis; assembly: GCA_026262405.1. NCBI lineage: Eukaryota > Fungi > Ascomycota > Dothideomycetes > Pleosporales > Pleosporaceae > Curvularia > Curvularia hawaiiensis. The sequence continues at coordinate 111,258 of JAODYC010000021.1, read as the reverse complement.
ATCTGGTTTCTTTTGTTTTTCCCTTGACGATGCAAAAATTGCTTGATGCATATACACACATGCATACAACGGACTGAAAAGAAAGCCATGCCCTTCCAACAATAACCTAGACTAGTTTGTCTCTCTATGCTACGTAAGAAAATATCCAATGATTCAAGTAGCCCTTCAACCATGTAGTCTTTCCCCTTGCTGCTAAGGACAAAATACCAATTTCATCTTTCACCCCGCTACAGCCTTGCCTCAATCTTGGGTTGGGGCCGCAGGAATGGCAGGTAGCTGGGGTGGCAATGCTATTACAAGAACAAATGAAAAAAAAATGGTAGTACATGGGTGTGCCAAACGCCCGCTAAGAAGAGGCAAAATTGTTAATGTGATAGTGACCGAAAGAAATAAACGGGGACCGTGATAGAAACCAAAATAGATAGAAAGATACCGACCAACGCCAGGCGATCACTCACTGCGAGAGTCTGTTGCCAATGAGCGTGCTGAAACTCTCACCTGCTGGTCGCGGGTCCTTGCCCGAACCCAGGTAGAATTCACACCGGAACTTGAGGCACTCGGTTCCGCGTGAGTCATGGTATACCTGCACGATGTCGCCAGTGTGCAAGTGACCAAATAGCGCACGGCCCTTCTCGTCCTTTTGTCGGAGGTGCTTGCCGTTGATAGAAATGCCATGAGTAGCACAAGTCCATATGCCGACGTGTAGGTCTTGTAAGCTCGTCCAGTCTTTGCCCTGTTGAGATAGATTGTCGACAGTCTCCTGGGACTGGCCGCCAGGCGAATAAAAGAAAATGATGAACGCTGTCTTCGGAATACGCGTGTCACGGCTATGCTCGTACACAATGGTATTGTTTGCGAGGCGGCCCCACGAAGTTTTGCTCTGGGTGATGTTGAGGGTCAGGTTGGGCGCAAAGGAATCTGACGTCGCCACAAGCTTGCCCAAACGCCTTGGAGGTGGACGAAAGTTGAGCTCAGCAGGAACAGAAGGTATTTCAGCAGCGGGAGAAGGAGCCGCTACGACACTCGATGCCCTTGATGTCCCGCTTGTCTGTGATACAGCTGCCGTATCTGGGTACGCAGACGTTTCACTTGTAGCGTCCCGGTGCATAGACACAAAGTCGCGTCCGCTGATCCTCGATGCGTACTCAAGATTATGCGTATTAGGATCTCTTGGGTCATAATAGTAGGATGCGGTGACCGGAAGCTCAATCAGACGATTCATTCCTGATGGTCGTGCCTTCGGAGTCGGCTCGCTTACTTGGCTGAAATCCTTGGACGACTGCTCCAAAGAGCTGTGCTGAACAACTTCTGGTGTCCTGGGAGTTACTGGCATCACAGGACTTTGCGTTCGAGAGACTGGAGAGTGCGGCGAGGTCATGTTGAGATCTCTCACGAGCGACTCCGTACCCAACAGACTAGGTGATGACAAACCCCGGGTCAGCCGTGCAGGCGCGGTGAAAGGCCCTCCATGGTGCTGTGAACCAGCTCCGGCGTGGCTCAACCTCTCAGCGTCATCCTCTTGAGCACCCTGAACAGATTCCTCGCGCGACAAAGCATCATTGGCGTGTGCACTTAGTACCCCTGAGCTTTCCAAAGCAGACTGTCCAATCTCGCCGAAGAGACGAGGTTGCCTAGGCGTTGGCATAACTTGAAAGCTCTCACCTTCGTTAACCAGATGGGAGGAAGTGAAAGAGGGCTCCACGCTGGAATCGTCACGGTCCCGGACATGATGCCGAGGATATAAGGGATCAGCGCGAACTCTCTTTGGTCGTCGCTCTGTGACAAAACCCATGAGCTCTTCGTCAGAAAGAACATCAGCTTCATCCTCAGATTCTGGGATCTCTTCCTGAAGACTAAGCTGCGACAACTGCTCCTCGGGTTCCTCCTCTTCTTCCTCGTCCTCTTCGACAATGGACTGCAAGACGGGGTCGGCGGGGATGGTTGCACCGTCCTTGAGCCATGGGTGGTTCAGACAGTCGCGATCGGTGGGTCGTTCGGCAGGATCAGTCCGCAGCATTCGCATCAAAAGGTCGATACACGCGGTTGAAACACCGGCTTTCCGGAGAGGAGTCGGGTCCAGTGGAGTTTCCATAATGTTATTGTACATAGCCTCGCCCGTGGCGTCGGCAATGCCTCTAAACGGAGGCTCACCGCAGAGTGCATACCACAGAACACCTCCAAAGGACCATATGTCCACCGAGGAGCTATAGGAATGATATACCTTGGCTCCGCGTCGACGTTTGGTGCCCTTCGATTGTCCGTTGAAGTCGGGGAACACCTCGGGAGCACAGTACAGCAATGTGCCGCAAAATGTCTTGAGAAATGTTTCCTCATGTTTGACAACCTTTGACAATCCGAAATCGGACAGTTTAACTGTAAAAGGATCAAAGTCGGCGATGAGAATGTTGTCGGGCTTGATGTCACGATGGGTGATCTTAGCTCGATGCAGATAATTAAGGGCATTGAGAATCTGCTGAGCCATGCTCCTGGCGGTTGCTTCCTTCATCGTGCCGTACTGATTGAGGTAGCCTTGTAGATCGCCCTGCCTGACGAACTCCATGATGATGTACAGATAGTCGCCTTGGTCGTAGTATTCGACAAACTCTACGATGTTGGGGTGTCGTAGGTCTTGCATAATCTTCATTTCGTTGTCGATCTTCTTGTCAAGCATACCATTCTTCATGAACCGCCGCTTCTCAAGTTCTTTCGCGGCTAGCAGCTTGCCAGTCATCTTGGTGGCGAGCTGATAAACAGTAGCAAAAGCACCTTTACCAATTTGGCCTGGCGAGTATTAGCGTGTATTTGGCTTACGAAGATAGTTGCACACACCGATAATGTTATAGTTTGCTCCACCGTCCCACTTCATAGAAGGTCCACCAAACTGTTTTGTCACTCGTTGCACGACCTTTTTCTGTTCCTCACCAGAATCGGGTGCACACTCTGTGATGAAGTTGCGGAGGTTTTCTCGGAAGCGCTCCATGTGAGATACTCTGGAAGGAATACGGACGATGAATTTGATCATCTCCGCATCGTTGGAGTTCTGTATGCAGATGATAGAGCCAGAGCTGAGCATTCGAATTTTGCTGAAGCGTGAGTCTTTGCATTTGAGAAGTGAGTCGTCAACAATGGTGCCGTTAGTAGACATATCTTCGATCATGAGCAGGCCGTCCATGTTGAGATAGATTCGAAAATGCTGGTTGCTGATCCTTTTGCCAGAGTCCTGGCCAAAGATGATGTCAGAGCTTTGATGGTTGCGCCCGAATATGAAACCAAGCTTCTTGAACTTGAGATTCTTTGCAGATGACAGGCGAAGCGCTAGGTCGGCCCCGACGCGAGAACTCTGTCCAGGATAGTCTTCGCGAGCGTTGATAATGAAAGTCTCTTGCTCCTCGACATCGTCGATCGATCCACTCATTGAATCCAAAGAATTCCGGAACAGCACATGCTCAGGCCTGTGTTGTGCTGCGTGCTCAACAATCTTGATCGCAGTCGGTGTAGCTGGATGAAGGATAACGAGAACATCTGAGATGTCACAATCGTTCAAGCCAGAGTTGTTTCTGCCTAAGCGTCGAGGATCCAACACTTGTTGTGTGGCAGGCTGAGTCTGCTGTGACGGCTCATTCTCCATGACTACTAGAGAGCGCGGTGTCTGTTTACTCTGAGTGTAACACAGGGCCTCCACTGGCGGCGTTCGAGACGTAGGGAAAGGTGTATCCGGCGAAGTTCAAGAAGGAGTATGTGGCTTTGAGCGCACACAATCTGAACTGAGGGGACGAGGCGTGGTTCTAGGTATTTATAGAGGGTGGGTAGCGCGTTGCGGGGTATCGCGGTATCCGTACGTTGAGGGTCTAGCGCACACTGGGTTGTCTGCGCTGATAGCAGAGCAGGCGATCACCTAGGTGTAGGCACGCAACGGGGCCGTGCGCGCGGTGGGTGAATGGACCAGGCTGAAGGGCTTCTTCGGCAACGACACAGAACGGTCCGAGCAAGTCCCTGAAGCGAGCGCAATACTCTTTTTACGTTTTCCAATTCAATGGGACGTAGCAGTGACTCATCAGAGTCAAATAGCAGCAAGTCTACTCCTGAACGTTTCTTTTGCGACACGCTTCTCCACCAACAGTCGTTCTATAGCCTGCTAGATGGAAACTGCGCGTGGGCCGGCTTGTTGTCAAAACAAGCTTGATTGTATGATAGCCTAGTTTTGGCCTTAATGTATTAATCGCACCCTACACTTGGGGCGATGCGGAGAATCGAAGTAAAGTAGGTCCTGATGGATTGGTCCTGAATGTGCGAGACAAACAGCAAAAGCGGGGAAAACACAGCGAATATGGTACAGCGATGCGATGGCAGCGGCTAGGATGCGTGTTGCATACGTAAAAACAGACAGAGTGGATGTTTGCCTTGCTGGACAAGGCAAGTAGCGGAGAGGTGGGATGGGACGATGCGGAGGGTTGCCCTGGGGACAGGCTCTATGGCAGAGGGTCAGCGTGAAAGTCCTTCCACTCTCATCTGTTTGCGCGATTGCAATTGAAGCAGTGACAAACCTTAGTAGCAGAACCAAAGCGAACACCTGACACGTCGAAGGTGAGTGAAAGCAGCTTTCATCTCGTCGCGCGGGTTGTGAGGCTTTGGAAGCGGCCCGCGCGTGTGCCCTGATTGGGCAAGATCCATCTAAAGTGGGTCTTTCCCCTGCGCAAGGCAGCAATCGGCAGTGCTTTTTTGCCCCGTAAATGACAGTCACGTGTTTTCGCGTTACCGTGTAACCAGAGCATCGTGCCCATTGACGTCATATAGTCTCCTTGCATAATCTAGGCGAGATGTAATTGCCGGATGCACGCCTTGTAAATGCTAGCTTGAAATCGTCGGGCAACTGTGTAGGTTGAGTTTTGGCAGCCTCCACACCTTGCCACCACCGATGAGAATGAATTTCACTACAGCATCCACAAACAACCTTACATCTCGGTAGACGCTCTCAAAGAAACGTATCAAGAAACAGCAAGTCGGAAACCAGAAGTCGCCATAGATGACGATTCATACAAGCTCTATGTTGAAATGTGGACGTGGACGTGAGCTGCTGGCGTCTGCGTCCATCCATCCTTCTATATAGCAATCGCCGATGATCTCGTATCTGTACCTGTCCACGGCCTCATACATACCCTGCTCGCCTTCTTTTGACACAGTAGTAAACCCACGTGGGCGTAACACAAATGGCGTCTTTCCTCCAGGTAGAAGACATATTTCATCACCGACAGCCATGTCCGCAGGTCCCAAACCAAACACATTGCCGTAAACTAACCGTCGTGACAACGTTGCTATGCTTATCGATCGGTCTACGCTAGGAATTTGACCCTTTTCTCTGTCTGAATATAGGCATGTGTTGGCCCCATAGTGGTCTCTGAGCGCCTGGTAGACAGTCTGATAGAGGATCCTCCAATCGAATGACGATTTTCGGTCCCCGAGTCTAGGTCCCACAATCTCCGGTTCAGGAAACTGCATCAGATCATGAATTGCATTGTATGCAGCGTCGGGATCCTCCAAATGACTAGGAATATACTCGTTCGGCACGCTCAGCTCTTCGTCTACTGACGTCGGCCATATGGAGAGGAAGAGACTCCACAACTCTGCTTTACTCGACCAATCGCTAGCCTTTTCTCTGTTTTCTTGGCTGCTGAATGGCGACATGCTCGAGTATTGTGCCCATGTTTCGAAAGCAGGCATGTCTTCAGCTTGCACTCTCCGCGTGCTCCCTGTTGTTATGTGCTCATGTATGACGTCCGCACATAAACCCTTCCAGAACTTATACATGTACAGTCTCTGTGATGGCTTCGTGTTCTCACCCATCGTGGATGGTCGCTCGTCCTTAGGTACTGGTAACTGTTCCAACCACAAGTTAAACCATTGACTGAGTGTCTTCCGGATAAAAGAAGGATCATCTCCCCACATTATCTCGCCCATTCGCTCCACTGTGGTGATTCTTGTGGCTTGGAGACGGAGCTTCAAGGTTTCTATTGGTACAATTGAAGTCGGCGTGGCTTCTTCCGCGCATGCGTTATAATGTTTGATCATGTTTGCTCTTGAGAGGTATAGCTGACCTCCTGGAGCACCCCAGTCAGGGACCCATGACGGCAGGTCGTTTCTGAACTTTCTGCCTAGTTCTGTACTGAACACTGCAAGTGATTTGGTGGAATATATCAACTCCAGGGTCGCTTTTCGGAAAACCTCGGCTTCACTCAGCGAGTAATCTGGTGTCAAGGGATCTCTGCCTGGTGGAACCCGGGCCATGCTCAGAAGAGCGTATACCTTGTCTCTGAGGTCAGATGCTCTCCTATCTCGAAACTGGCTGAGCATATCCAACAGAGTTAAATGCGTACTTTTAGACTGATTTGTGTGGTAGCGCAATCGAAGATCCTGTATGACCGAGATGGTTCCAAAGCTATTGTTTACGACACGTTCGTGGTCTCGGGGCAGGTTCCGGAAGAACTCCCTACAGCATGTATTACTGTGGATCTTGTGTTCGTTTGCGGCTTTAGCAAACATAGTCCATGGTGCAGTCATCCCACCATACAGTAATATGACGTGGGGAGGGAGTGCTACCTCCTGTACGGCCCATATACGAGTCCACCAGGGCGTGAATGGAGCATGCATGAACATTCTCAATGCTTCGGAAAAGATTGTTAGGGTCTTTTGGCTGGTGTGGTTGCCAGGTTCTATCTCTGCTTCTTCTTGTCTGCCAAACAAAGGTAATGCCTTAACGAAGTGGTTAGAATTGCTTAGTTCGTGGAAGAAATCAAACACATCGTGTAACCCCGAATCGCGAGGCGATATTGTGTACTTGGAAGTTTGGGCAGATTTGTTGACTACACCAAACTCCAGAACTGATGTTGGCTCAGTCGGTGCTCCGAGATCGCCATCAAGGCTGTGTCCGAGGTATACGACGCATTCCAGGCAGCCCTCATAGATGCGTCCCATGAGCTGAACCTGATGAGTTCTTTCTTCGCTGCTTAACTGGTCGATGCATCTAGCGCAAATGCGCAGCGGGATTAGTGTTGAACACGTAGCGATTGACAGCAGGTACTCACAGCGCGTCAACCCATAGGTATAGCCCGTCTCTGTACTTCACTCGCAGATGTTTCAGTGCACTTTCTAGATTCAACGTCACGGGATAATTACGGCCGTTAAGTCGGATAGGCCGCATATTAAATCGTGAACCCCATGCGTATGATAGTGCTCGGTAATCCACTGCTCCGAGGCGAGCGTTGGTGAGTTCGCAAACAATGGGATCGGCCCATGTACCAGGCTGCAACCACAAGACCCTGATTTCATCTGCCTGCAGCGATTTTCCAGGATACTTCTGCTTCTCGGGCTGTCTCAGTGCACTGAGAGGTGAGAGGAACATCGCTTTTGTTCGAGTTTGGTAACAGTAGCACAAAAGATGACACAGTGAAGGGCGGGTGGACTTCTGTTACTCTCGAGAGGATCTCTGGGCAGTTATTCTTGAGGCGCACAAGACTGGTGGCCTTGTGTGTATGTATGACTGCCCCGCATGTCAGGCATACCGGAAGCCAATGGATGATAGGCTGACCTTCGCTTTCAAAGACATCCTAGAGGAAACAAATGGAATACTTGAACATGCAAGCATCGATGCGCCTGTTCATCTGCGTATCCTTCACAACCTTCTGTCATTTCTGATTCCATCAAGGAGACTCAATGAACCAAATGAGAGAGGGTAAATCCACAGCCAGACTAATCTTTCAATCAAGCGCCGCTTATGGGAACTTCCCGGCGTGAGTAGTTCCTATATTCTCAAATGTAACTCGATAGAACGAGGCTTGAAGTCATGAACACCGCGTGGATGGTCGTAGAGATGACTTGGAGAGATAGCTGGAGGGTGATATCTCTCATGGGTCTTACCCGATCCGGCATAGTCGCACGGAAGTGACATCTGGCTCCAACCAGATGATCAGAAGTCCGCAACCAGCTCCACGTAGCGTGTATACTCTCAATCGCATTAACGCCTCCTATCGCACTTGGCCACAGCGATATGAGAGGCATATGGGCCCTTCCGGCCGTGTTGCGCATCGCGCTTGCGAGCCAACACGCATTCAGTGTCTTCGACGACTTACTCGCTTTTCCACAGGTATGACGCACTACGACGACCTTCTACGAACACACGCTAAAACACCCCACAGTATGAAGTTCTATGGCCGGATACATTTATCACCGAAAATGAGGCAACGTCTCTCCTTGCAAGCGGATCACCCAGCCCCAGCTCCGCGACGCCGGGAGCACAGGAGACGCAAGAACTCTCCAAGCGCGATAAGCCGGTGGTAGACGGAAAGCCAGTCGACGATGCGCTAGAACACACATATGAGGCGGTTGTGTTGCACGGGCAGCGATACTTATGCAGCATACCCATAATACCCGAAGAGGTTCCCCAGAATGACACGACTTCCGCGGAGGAAGCCAAAGCAGAGGAAGAGAGGGAACTCATGCGGGCAACAGATCGTGGGTGGGAGCTGCTTGAAGGAATGCGAGACAATTGCATATACTATTTGAGCGGATGGTGGAGCTACAGATTCTGCTACAAGGGCGAGATCAAGCAATTCCATTCGCTTCCACCGGGGCGTGGAGTCCCCATATACCCGCCGGTAGAAGACGAGAGCGTGCACAGCTTCGTGCTCGGAAGATTCTCCAAGGAAGAGAAGAGCAAAAAGGCGGATGCACGCAAGACACTCGGAAATGAACAGGGTAGTAAAGAGGCCTTTGAAGACGATGAAGGTGACGAAAAAGATACCGAAGACAAGGCACTGGAGCTTCCCAGACTGGAGACAAAGGGCTCGAGCAGATATATGGTTCAGCGATTGACTCATGGCACTGTATGCGATTTGACAGGCAGGCCTCGCAAGATCGATGTTCAGGTGTGTTTACCACTAGATGGCTGTGTTGTGTTCTACCATGCTAACACCACATCTAGTTCCATTGCAACCCACAGTCTGCCGATCGTATTTCCATGGTCAAAGAGACAAGCACATGCTCTTATCTCATGATCGTCGATACGCCCCGCCTTTGCAATGATGTTGCATTTACGCCGCCGCAAGAGAATTTTGCTCACCCTATAGTGTGTGAACCTGTCGTGGCCGAGTCAGAAGTAGAGTCTTGGACAGCAGCTCAGGAAGCTGTCCAATCAGCCGCGGCTGAGCGACTTATAGCTGCCCAAACCACTGGTGACGATGCCAATACAAATCCTCTTCGTGATATCACCAAGGGTCTCGAGGGCTCGACAAAGCGTGGCCCCATTATTGGCGGTATTGAAGTTGGGGCAAAGAAGCTTGTCGGCAGCGAAGGGAGAGTGATTGAAAAGTCACTGGTTGTTGGCGGTGGTAAAGAGTCATTCATCATTGTAGCAAGTAGCGATGGAAAGCAAATGACCAAGGAAGAGATGAAGAAACACGACATTGGGAATTTCAAGGACGTGGAAACATTCAAGAATACTTTGAAAAAGAAAGCGGGGAAGAAGGGATGGAAGTTGGTGCTTGCGGACACGCTTCAAGGCAGGGAACTGAGAGGTATTATTGAAAACGACGATGAAATCGGTGAGAAAAAGAGCAAGAAGAAGAAAGACACGAGCAAAGATAAGGAGGATGATAGTGTAGGGATGGGAAAAGAGAAGGAAAGAAAGCGAGAGGCTAAGCAGAGCGAGGAGGAAGAGGCATATGAGGGGAGTGAAGAGGTGTACAAAGACGAACTGTGAAATGACTGACCTGCATGAGATTCTGTGAATGTTTCTGCAGTTGTGTCTATGAATCCATGATTTGAAACTACTTCCAAATGCTCCTTTCCATCCCTCCATCGCATTGAGTGTGGACTGCAAAGTCAAAGGCAATGCCTACCCACCGAGAAAGAGCTCGACCTCCTTCGTCGAATAGTAGACTTCGATGTCTTTGTCGTGGCTATATCGCGTTGGCCCTCTACTGGCAAACGCCATCCATACAACCCTTAGTCACAAAATTAATTGTAACCTCGCCAGTGCTGACATCGTTGCCTGGATAGATTGGGCAACTGCCGCATCCTAGAACACACATGTTCAGCTCCGCTCCGCAAGACCGTCTCAAGGAAAGGAAACTCACTGTTACAGCCGTGCTGCTTGATCCTGCGCACCTTTTCCTTGACGACCTTGGCACTCACTTTCTTCCCATTTTTCAAGTTCTGTGCGAACACACAGAGGCCAGGGCACTGGTGAGTCGCACAGTGAGCGCTGAAGTCGCAGGCGCGGCACACAATTTTCTGGCCGTTGGCATAGTAGATGTTGTCGGCTACGTAGAATACATATTAACGAGATTCGGTCCCGCGAAGCCAGCAAAACAGATTCAGCTTGTTAGGACAGGACTTACCCACGAGATCCAAGAATTGAAGGATCTCGTTGATGTTAGTTTTGCAAGTAGGGCATCGCCCACTTCCCCGGCAATTGATACCAAGCATTGCAGAGACGGCTTGTGGATTGGGCGAAGTTTCGGGCACGGCTGGAGTCTCGACAGGATCGTCGGCGTTGACAGCACGAGCGATGGGACCGTGAGGCTCATACTTGTTGCGGATTGCTTTGGCCATGACCTCGCTCGGAGGAGCGGCGGCCAAATGAGCAGAGTTACCATCGTATTCTGCTCACAAGTTAGCGTAATCAAACCGTCTTCCCGTTTGACTTACCTGAAGCTGAGGCGATGGCGATCATGGCCCAGAAGAAAGCTACTGAAAAGAAGACAAGCTTCATCGTGGCGGTGTTCGAGGTATTCACTGCAGTGTGTAAATTCGTCGAAGGTTGAGAGTATGTCGAGGTGGAGGAGAAACAATCGAGGAAGACGGATTCAAACACTGGAAAGTGCTGGCAAGTGAAGGTGATGTCACATATTACCCTCGAGCAAATGCCGCACGCGCGAGCTTCAAAGCAAACGGCTACATTTTTTGGCGATAGCGGCCCGTCATTATCATCAGAAGCTCCTACGTTCTCAAGAATATATATATACATTATTCTCTATCTTACCATCAAGCAATTACTCCCCTTGGCTGATCGGGTGGGCCTCCTAGCAAAAACAACTAAGTGAAAACTAACATATAGGATTTGGGCTGCAAGCTAGGAGGGCGCAGCCGTCGACCGTAGAACCTTGGTTCGATCCG
>JAODYC010000021.1:84063-98112 GCA_026262405.1 Curvularia hawaiiensis | reverse complement strand
AAGAAAGAAAGAAAGAAAGCCGTTGTTCACTCCTCCTCAGACTCTGCGTCACTGTCTCCAGCAGCATCTGCCCTGCAAGGAATGCCATCCCCAATCTTCCAACCACTGCCATTTCTCACGATAAGACCCTCGTCGACTAGGTATTGCTCCAGTCTCTCATCCAGATGCCATGTATTGTAGTCAAGCATCTCCGTACGACTTGCATGATCCTTCTCAAGATGGCGACCGACGTGCTCGATGCGCTCATCCCAAGCATTCTTGCCTTCAAATGTACAATGACAGAAGAGGCAGCTAGAGTGTTGTGGCGGGTCGCGTAGCCAGCGGTTACAGCGAGCTTGGTGCTCGGGGAGATTGCTCTCTGTGACAGGATACTCTTTGGCGGAGTGAGAGGATTTGTCCCTAGGGGTGGCGTGCATGCGGCGGAGGTGCTGCGTGAAGAGGTCTTTGCGGTTGAAGTCGTTGTGGTACTCAGCGTTGTTATCGTTTGGATCCACGGTCGCCGGACACAAGTCACAGCGCCAGTAGCCGAGCTTGATGTGCTGCGTGCTGACGTGCCTCTTCCACTCGTTCTTGGAACTGAAGTCAGATTTACAGCCATATGCGGCGAGAGGGCAGGGAAAGGGGCGACGATAGTCTGCTTGGGTGTTCGCTTCGACACAGTTGTGAGAGGCTTTCGAGCCCCGGCGAGGCTTCTTCTCGGGTTTAGTGGATGTTGCAGGGCTTGTAGCAAGTGAGTCTTTCCGAGCGTTTCCGCGACGCTTCAACGTACGGCTTGAGCCACTGCTCGATGCTGTAGATCGCCGTCTCTTACCAGAGCGATAAGAGGGCGGACTGTACTCGGAGTCTGAAGAAGGGTCCTCAGCGAAGTCGACTGGTTCGACTGATTGAGCGGTGCGTGTGGAGTGGCCGATCCCGGAGTCTGCATAAACGCTGTATTCGGGCGTCTCTTCTGTATGAATGGCGCTGTGCTCGTGGCTGGGAACAGCCTCTTGTTTGATGTTGATGTCTGCAACTTCCTCCGCAACCACCTCTGGTACAGGGTTGTACTCGAGTTCGCGAAGGTTGCAGTTGCCTCGAAACGCTGGAGTGTCGACTTGAAAAGCACCATCTTGAAATAGCTCCGTCGATGGGCATGGGAAAAATGGCTGGGAGTACTCCATTGGGCTAGCATACATAGTAGCATGGTACATGTATGGTGACCGCAGCTCGTCCTGAGTATTCTGACTAGTGTTGCCAGACGACGAACGGTCGGGCGAAGGTTGTCGGAAACAGTCCTCTGGGCTCCACTGTTGCTCTATGGGTCCCTTGTACTGACTGTGTAATGGTATGTTTGCTTGTAGCATGCCGTGACTGAATGGATATGAGTCGGTCATGAAGCGCTGCATTGGACGGAAGCTGATGCTGCCATTATCGAGGTCGTCAAAGTAGGTGGCTTCTTCCAGAGGAAATTGGACTGCATGCTCTTTATACGGATACATGTAGTTATCATGGACGCCCATCCAGATAGGGAAGCGTTGCTCCTCCATCGCTTGTATTTGCGGCAGATCTCCAAACTGGTGAGTGTCCATAGTGGACAATTGGAACGGCGACCGATTGGAGGATTGTAAACGCCGAGCTGGGTAGGAGTGTTAAGAAAAAGTACTAATTGTTGCCAAAGTCTACGGCTTACTTTGACGATTAGGCGCAGACACCCTAATCAAGAACACGAACTTGCTTTGTGCTTACAATGTCTGCATGTACGGCCCCCAAGAATGGGAAGGGAAAAGATATAGAGAAATAGCGAAACAAAAAAGAGGCGGTGCAACTATTAGGAATGGGTAGGGTGTTCAAGGCAGCAAATTAAACAAGTTTGTAGTCGAGTTGCACTGCCCTCGAATTCCGGTATGGTGTACCCATCTCTCAGGCTCTCATGGTCCACACTGTTTTATGCGTATAGGCCTTCGCAGAGCCGCATCAAGCCACCAATAAAAGTTCATTTGGCTTGGCATATGTTCACCCTGCGCGCTTCAGCTTGACCGGTGGACCGGCCCCCCTGTCAACCAGCACAGCTGTTCAGCCACCACTATCTCCTGGGTCGCTGGCTTGGGCAGTCAAGGGCGGATAGAGCATAAGCTCCAGGGTGATGGCTGCAAGTGAGAAAGCAATCTTCCCGTCTGGGTCGATCACTACCGCATCGCGATACAAACCAAGACGACTTGAGTCAAGAAGGGACTCCGCGGACACCCGTCACTGGCAGCGCTGCTGCAAAAGAGGGTTCGGTCCAGGTGCACGTTCAAAAGTCAATCCGCGTGCCGGCCCACCAGTTTGACCGTTGGGGGCCAAAAGCTAGCAAAGAGATGGGTGACACGCACAAGGGAGAATGACGAAGCACCTAAACCCTAAGTACCGACCACTCGATTTGGAGGCCGCGCATAATGACTGGTGGGCAGGCGCTGTTGTGCTACCACACCTGCATCAAAAGGCACGACCATTCCGAGGGTCATCTCACACAAGCGATGGCTGATGAGAGGTAGAGATCCCGATGAAGAGGAAACCCCGTACCGAGCGGAAGATGGGGGGGTGGAGTGGCACTTTTAATTGGAAGCGGTTGCATGATAGCGCACCAAAGGAGCGCGTCTCGCTCTAGACGACCCCATCAGGATCCAGATAGAGCAGAGCATGCTTTCGTGGGTAGTGTCTCCGTGGGTCCTCTGGATGGATACAGCTGAGGACTACTTCGTGGGCAGATGGTGAGTAGGTACGCCTAGGCTGTCTCAACAGTCGTACGTCCCGTACGACTCTCTGCCTGGCTCACGGACTAGGCACCATGGTGCGCTGGCGAAGGCGCAATCCGCCGGGTATGTCCCGGAGCAACAAGGACTTTTGAGGCGTATTTGGGGGCGGAGCGTCTCGTGTCGTGGTGGTTGTGACGGATGAGTGGCTGGGGTGGAGGGCAGGAGGTGCGCCTCCCAGCTTGAGGACAGCCCACCTAGAGGTCCTGCTGTTACCCCTGCGTCACAGTATGGATGTGCTAGACATGGTCATCGTCAAGATGCGTTTACTGTCATTTGTCAGGAGAGCGGCAGGCGGCTCGGTGCATTGCTTGGGAGGGTTTCAAAGCTGCTGTGTTGAGCGACTTGCAAAAGGTGCCTTGCTTGACACGTCTATCCCCGCAGCTATCCAGCTTGGCTCTCAGGCCATACCAAAGACGTGCGATAGCAAGACGATCATAAGATTGGCTGTATATGCCACAAGGCATCAAAAAAGGCATGGTTGACACGGGATGATCATTTTTATGAGCAATCCTAGATACTCGAGAGCGCCACATGGCGACGTGCCTGTGGGGTAGCTAGTGCCTGGCGTACTGCGGCATCATTACGCTCCAAGTTTAGCGACAAGTCGGTCTTCAATCCCCTCCAGTATCCATCGGTGCTCCAGCACCTCCAGGTTCTCAGCTTCGCTCAAAAATAGCTTGTCGGGATCCTGCTCAGGGCCCATCATGCCACCAGCGCCTGGATTCGCCATGGCCATCTGCTGTGAAACTTGGTTGGCGGCTGAAGAACCACCATTAGCTTAACATAAATGAGGGAAGGGCTGTTGAGATCATACCATTGTTACTTCCTAGAATAAAGTTGTAGACGGGCTGGAGTCCGAATAAAGTCAGGAAATACCAGGACAGACTAGACACCCATCTGACGTCGAGGTCGCGAGTTCCTACTCCAGACTGAAGCATGGACTTGAATTGTGGCGTCAATGGGAAGGGAAGTTTCACTGTGGAGTAGCGCCCGTTAGCATAAATGGGTGTTGCTTTTCCAGCGCAGGAGATGCAGGATCTGTATACAAGCCCACCAATGGCACCCATGGACCAAGATGGCGCTCGCTTCTCCATGTATACAACAGCCAGGCAAAGCGAGAGCTAGGACAACTGCTGCAAAGCTTGTGTCGATCGAAGCTCTCAATATGCGCAGTAGTCATACGAAGCGGGAGCCATGCTAGCTTTGCAATGCTTGTGTCAAGTATAGGCCCTGATATAGCCCCAAGGACATCATCAATGGAAAGCACACTTACTAATCACGAAACCCGAGAAAAAGGCATTAATCCATCCCATAATCAATGTCTGCGGGATCATCATGGTCATCTGCCCCTTCATCATGCCCATCATGCCCTCCATAGCCGCGGGGTCGCTCATAGGGTTTGGCCTAGGTTTCCCCCTCAACTCGGGCTCAGCAAGGAACTTTCCCTCCTGGAAGGCCTGCACCATATATGCTTTGCGCGCCGCAAAAGAAGCCGGCGAGATTATGTGCGCATTTGTACGCAGGTTGACACCACGGACGAGCGAGCGCTGCTGCCGAATCTTGTGCACGTCTTGCTTCTTGGGTGTCGACTGGAGCAATGTCATGGCGTAGTGGCGGAGGATACCAGTGAGAATCTATACAGAGGTAAGACTGAGTGAATATGTACACAGAGCGTAACACATACCATGACCACTGTAATGGGGAGCAGAATCCACCAACTGCAGAACTATTAGCCATGTCTATCGTCGCAACAATGAAACCCCATGATGCCAGAACAACGTACAACAAGGCAGGATCCCTATGGATCGTCTGGACTACCGGCTGCCCCATCGTGCAGAGAGCGAATTGCGCGTGATGGGGGGATGTTGGGGGAGGGTGAGGGTGAGGGGCCGGCGATATGCAAAGTCGTGGTTGTTCTTGGGCCTAGGAACGAAGTCGAGAGCTACTCCGCCGCCGCTGAGGCTCCGGCGGGACGACAAGGGTCCGCGCTCTGCCCTTATGGAAAGGTGGCCCATCCACACCACCAAAGAAAGCTACCTCATCACCTGTCGCCGCCCTTGGAAAACGCGCCCGGGTCCTGCACGAGATTCACGCTGTTTGTTTCCGCCGTTCATCCCGTCTAGTTTGCATCGACAGCCTCGACATAGGAAACATGTCGGCAAACCAGAAAATCGCTGTGCACTCGCTGCCGGGTAGGTCCTGTGTATATAACTCAATCCATTCCAGAATGCTAACATGTATACTTTGCGAATAGATCTCAAGAGCACAACAGATGATGCCCTCCCAAATTACCTCAACAGCCTCAAGTTCAAGCAAATCCACACCAGCACCGACATACGATTAGTCCTCGGTTACACAGCCGTCGCCATCGCCGGCGCCCTCTTCTACTACGACTGGAAATTCGGCTGGGAAGCTAGCAAGCCTTTTACTCTCCCAGCCGTAGTCGCGTACTTTGCGCTCAACTCTGCGTTTACCTACTGGCTCTGGTTTGTTGAAAAGGGTCTTGTGTACGAGGGCGAGGGCAAGACAGGAAAGGTACGGAGTTTCGCAATTGGGGAGGGTTTTATTTACTAGTAAATCCTGAATATGCGGAAGAAAAGGCTAACGAATCTGGAATGTGCAGATCAGGATATCCTCGTGGACAAAGAAACACATCCCCATCTACGAATGCGACGTTGTCTTCACACCCGCTCCTTACAATTCGAACCCTAAGCAAACGATTCATATCCGCGCGCCCATGACTCGCTGGTTCACCGAGGACGGTTACTTTGTTGCTAAGCCTTTCCAGCAGTGGCTGGCGTCTGAGATCCCGATTGTTGGCGCGGCGGATCCGAACAATGTTGTCGAGGAGATTGGCCGGGGAAGCGGTATGGACACGACACTGAACTTGAATAGCTCGAATGCAGTCGATATATTGCAGCAGCTGAAGGCGAGTGGTGCCAAGTTTGCAAGCGGAGAGGCACAGAGGCGAAGGTAGACGATGAGCATGTTTTGAAGCCATGAACCAAGACGGTCAGGGCAGTGAAGATGGGAACTTTTGTAGGATAGAATTGAGAACACTGGTGATATGCTTAGACTCTCACAACATGTTCCGTCGGGTTGCCTGTGCACAAAAGAAAGAGTCTCAAATAGTCATTGATATCATTGTCGTTATGCTAAAATGCCATGTGTTAAATCATGTTGACGCAGAATACCTCCGAATGCTGCCGGGAACAAACTTTTGGTCCTTCGTCAATTGTTCGTTTTCCCCTTGTCTGCCTTTGCTCGATTTGCAGCTACTCTTGCTCCAGCATGGGCAAAATCTCGAGTTCTCGTTGAATAATTCTCTCAAACTCCTCCCTCTCGATACCGGAAGCCCTGGCCAACCGGAACAAGCTTTTGATGTCCGTACTGATATGTTGTTTGATGGCAAGCTCCGCTTGGCTGGAACTTTCTGCGCTCCGTTCAAGCCTCTCGACTGAGTTGCTGGACGCGGAAGACGAGGGCCGAGGATGGTTCAGCGCATTAGCCGCTGTGTTCCGGTCTTGGTCCATGGACTCTAAATGGACAGCACTGTCATTACCATGACCATTGCTAACATTGGTGAGCCCGTTCGGGTGCACCGGTGGCATGGATGAGTCGTAGCCGCCTGGACCGAAATTGGATGTATCAAGAGGTTCTGTTTGAGGTTCGCGGGTGTAGTTAAGAGCATTGCCATCCAGTGTAGACTCTCCGGCGGCTGGGCCTTCTTCATCGGGATCATGAGCATCAAGCGCAGGTTGCACCTCCGTCGCATAGCGTGCGAAGTACTCTAGTTCTGATTGCGTAGGCCCAATTTGTGTTCCATTGTTGCTTACTGGAGCAGGAGAGCGTCTGGGTTGCGGTGTTCTTCCAGGGGTCTGATCATATGCTGCCCAGTACGAGCCATCATCCTCGTCTTCCTCCACAGCCACTTCTGGCTGCGGTGCTGTTTGCTGAATACTGACGCCGTTGCTCTTTGCAGTGCTCGACTTTCGCCTGAAGCCGGCTTCGTTTGCCTCGTCGACGCTCGTGAACCATTCAGTGCCGTCTTCAGCGTCTGCTATTCCTCTCAGCTCAGCCAACAACCAGCGGCTGCCTCCTTCACCGCCCGTGCACCAAAGATAGGTAGGTATAATCCCATGTTCGCCCAGCACCAGTCTCGCATGTAGTGTCTCGGCATCTGACCGTCGGTATAGGATCTTATCCGGCTCCTCGACCTCGATTTCACCTGAAGAGGGATGTGGCTCGACATTGATTTTCTCAATGGCTTCTGGGAGCCGAGATGCAACTTCCTGGTCCCAGCATAGCAGAGGGAGCCACTCGTGGGAGGATAGAAGCTGGACTCGCTGACGGAGAATGGGTGAGAGAAGAGGAAGGAGACCTGGAGGTACGTCTTTGGAAGCTTTTGCTGTCGATAAGCAGGCGAGGAGCGGTGGGAGGAGGTCCCTCGAGTCGGGCCGTGGAATGATTTCGTTTAGTCCTGGCATTCTTGGAGTGCGGGGATGGGAAGCTGTGTGCGAAGGCTGGAGTTTACCAGTGCGCAGAGGCAAGAGTGATCCGTTTGATAAATGGTGAGAGAGCACAATCGTCACGCGCCAAAGAGGACGATATCGTGCTTCGAGCTTGTAGCTTCAACCGCTGCGTGAACAGGTGCCGGGGCTGTCGCGGTGTGGCTATTCGTTTTTCGTTGCGCAAGAGAATGACTGAGCTTTCCAGTCTGAGGAGACAAGCACAGCTGCGGTACGGTTTGCGAAATTCCTCAACGTTGTGGACGGTGATTTGTGCTCCGTTGGTCTAGCCTAGTGATGCTGTCACATGCAAACGCCGCCACTCACGCAGACAAGCTCGCGGACGCTGGAGCGGGGAAGGAAGGGAGTGGCGAATATAGGTGTGCAGCAGCTGGGCCGGAGAGGCAGTGGAAGAATGAGGTGCCAAAGTGGCAGCAGTTTGGTGCGCTTGTCGTGGCATTTTGGCGGCCAGCTGGGTTGGGGAAACAAAGTGGATGCATTGCTCTTAGTCTCCGTTCCGCCGAAAGTGGATAGCCGTAGCCGTAGCCGTTAGAAGGGCCGCCGGTCGCGCCTGCCCTGCTTGCAGCGCGACATGGCAGGAGCAACTCTCTGCTAAAATGGCTAGACCCGTGCTGACCTCAACACCATCACCATCACTACCCATTGCACTGCTTGCGTGCAAGATCATCGGGACAGCCAGACTGCGGAGATGGGGAGAGAGCCAAGCTAAGAGTAGGGCCGCTTCTAGTACACCACGAGCAACACAACCACGCCGACCTTCACAATGACGTCAGTTCCTCCAGTCGCTGTAGCGGGGCGGCGAGTGCCTTGGGTTGACCAGCAACTGAGCTGCTATTTTCTATCACGATATCGATGCTGCCAAACGGGCCTTTGCTCGACTCTGCTCCAATTTTGACATGGCAGTGGACTGGCTACCAACCATGTGCCGCCTACTACAGGACCCCGCCAATGGGGCTGGCTGGTAGCTGCATAGCCGGCAATGCACAAGACCGGCGCGTTTCAAGGCCTTTCGCTTTGCGGCTTCAGATTTACTCGCCAACCACCACATATGACAGCGTGTATCCTCGAGCCATGCAGCTGGTACCACGGCAATGCATGCTCAACACAGCAGGTCCACGGACGGTCTTGCCATATTTCCGAGTCGCCCCACTGCCCTCTGGGGCGCTATTCGGCATCGCTCGATGAAACTGGGGCTCAGCGACTAGCTCACTGCCTTACCCGCTCGCGACAGTGGATAGAGAAACTTCGTCTCAGGGACAGCTCAATGTAGTCGCACGCGAGCGTGAGCACGAGTCGACCGCGAGCAACGGCACGTTCAGACTGCCCATGTGCCACGAGAGCCGTCTGCTGTCACGGCATGCATTCCATCTGAGGCCCAACGGCAAGCCAAGCCTGCCTTTATATAGCATGCGCAGCGGCTGCAAACCCGCTAAGCGCCAGCCTATGCCGGTGGGCAGCGTCGCGCGGGCAGCGCGAAGGTCGACCCGGTCGCATGCTCCAAACATGCAATGACGGCTGGCACGGCAGCGTTTGCAATCCAGTACAATACACAAGAAGAGCCGCTTCAGACCGTGTGAGGTACCAATTTCTCCATATGGTATGAGATGGAGGCACTGCCACCCGCTCGCCCCGTAGCTCGCCCCCTGCTCCCGCCTCTGTATAGCAACTGAGGCTGTGCCGTTTGCATCAAGCTTGCCAAGACCGTGTCACGCATCTGCAAATCTGCCTCGAGGCGCCAGTCAAGCTCACGGCTGCCGTCGCACTGTCGCGCTTGTTCTCACACATCCTGCACATCACTCGCAACTTACCAAACGTCAGGACACCCTGCGCACACATTGCCTCGACTTCACGGACAAAGGTCCGCTTGGCGTGCGTCGCTCCACCCCGGTCTTACCATTCTGGACTCTTTGGGGAAATCAGCCTTGACCAGGCCCTCCAACTCTCCCACGTTGCTGCGGCTAGCTGCACTGTCAACTTCGAGTTTGACTTTGTCTCTGCCAACCGGCCCAGGAACTGGCTCTCTTCCCTCCTGTTGCGCGCGCGCACTGTCCCCAAATTTGGCTCAAACGCCATTCCGAGCCTGTCACCACCTTAAAGTGCCCGCACCGCCTCCAGCCACAGCAGCTCCAGCATTCCGTCCTGTGCAAGGCAGATCGCCGGCTGGTATCAGGCCTCACCCGTCTGGCCTCTTTTGCCTTCGGCCACACCGCGACATTTCTCCTCCCCCGCTCTCAATTCGCCTTCCAGGTGATCTGTTTGCGCATTTGAAAGTGTTGCGACACCTGCCCCTCCTCACTCTCCTCTCCTCACATTGTGGCTCTCGCATAACCCTCATTAGCAATTTACTAGGCAGCACTATGCCACCCTGAACAGCCATAAAGTGTCACGTTACCGTTCCGCCTCACCCCATTCTTCGCCGTCCTTTGTGGGTTCTTCTGATCTAATCTTCTGTCGAGTCAGCCTGCTGGCCGCCCAGCGCAGCCGGAGAAACGATGCAGGTCGACACTCATACACAGCCTTACCAAGATGCCCGCCGTCAGCCACGCCCCGTTCAGGATGTGCAGGCTAACGGCTTCCATCCCGCACCTGCTTCTAGCAACTTTTTGATGCCAGAAGCGCAAGGCACATTTACCTTCTCAGCGGAACCCGCATCCATGGTTTACGATGGGTCAATGGTATCGTCCAGTACTCCTGGACAAGACTCCGTCTTCACTCCTCACATCGGGTCCTCTCTCGACTCTTCCCTACATCCGGACATGTCATACCCCCCACCGAATCTCTACAACCAGTTGCAGAACTACAATCTTTCCCCGAAACCTTTTTGCGGAAACAGCCAAAACATCTCACCTGAGCAATCAGTAGAGCATTTCAGTCCCGAAGCTGGGTACACCAGTGATCCCAACTACCAGGATCCAAGCACATGCCCAACACCAAATTTCAACGGGCAAATCCTGGACGAATTCTCTGCTCTGAATTTTGCTGACAGTAATCCGGCCGGCAATTTCTCAGCGTTCCAAGGGAACGTTGACATGTCGGCGCTGACCACGGGTTCACTGGATATGTACAGTGCTCAGCCGGCAATGACCCAATCCTTTACTTCGTTGGATCCACGCCAGCAATTGCTATCACCTAGTGCAACCAACAACTCTAGCCCAGCATTAGGGGACGATGGCTCTGCATTTCCTTCGACACAGTACAACGGAACAGTGTCGACGCCGCCGATTCACACGAGTCATCTCCAAAATGCGACACCCATGAAGCAGACGCAAAGTCCGGCGCTGACAAATAGTCCTGGAAATGGGCCACCGGTCAACGTCCAGTCCCTCACGCGTCATCTGACGAGCCCTATCGTACGAGTGGAAAACTACAGCAGCAGCAGAGAAGGGTCACCATCGCGCTCAGACAATAGCAGATCTGTCAGCAGACGGAGCTTCAGCAGTCGCCACTCCGGAAACCATTTATCGCCCTATGCACACAACGATGCCTCGGACGACGAATCAGGCACACAAGAACGAGCATATATCCAACAAGTAGCCAGTGGGCCGGAACGCAACGACGACGGTTCGTGGTTGGCGCCACAAGGAAGTGGTCACACAGGCCTCAGTCCTGATGATCGCCTAAAGATGGGGGATATGTGGGTCCCTAGTATAGAGGACATTGCCGAACAACGATCCAAGGAGGAAAAGAAACTTGAAGTACAAGAATGGCTCACCAAGAGCGAGGTCGGAAGTGAAGCAGGCGATGCAGAGCCTGCGAATAACCTCTTGAAACCCTTCACTGGTCGGCGTCGAGCAAAGAGTCAAAATGACATCCAACGACAAGCCTTATCTAGCAGCTTTGGTCTCGGCGTGCGTACAGACTTTGGTCACATCGACGATACTGGGATACCTGGACCTGGAGTATACATTGACGAGCGAAGCGATTTTGGAGACTACGATTACGAAGATGACGAATCTCTGGAACCCGAGTCTCCGCCTGCTGTGGTTGACCCTGCTGCAAGTCATATCGAGAACCCCTATTTCCCGCCCACGCATGAGGTCGTCTCGGATAATGGCGCTGTCGTGAAACCATGGGTTGATGTGCCCTCAGTGGCGCCACAGTCATCGGGCCCTTCTGCTCGCTACCAACCACCAACCTCAAATGCTGCCATGATGCGATTCCGATTGCGAGCAAAGGACATTGAACAAGCTTCGCTTGCTGCTACAGTAGGGTCACGTCGTCTTAGCGAGTCCGATCTTGGTAGCATTCGCGCTTCGCCAGGCGTAGCAAAGTTGATTGAGCCTGATCCAAAAAAGAACAAAGAGCGCCAACGCCGGCCCAGCTTCCTGGAAACCCTTCTTCCCAAGCGTGCACCAAGCAACCTGCTCAAACGCAAGAGTAGCATACCTGTACAGCCATCTGATGCATCGTCGGACAAGTCCAAAGAGCCTATCATGGAGAAACCGAAGCGTATGAGCAGCTGGGGTCGGCCGAAATCACCTCGAGTAGACACCAATCTCAGCAACCATAGCAAAGATGGTGGCCCACCCAGTTCTACAGGTTTGACTGCATCTGCAGCGAGTCCATGGTATAAGGGTCCTAAGAACGTCATCAAACGCAGTAGGAGCAGAAGTGATATTGGTAGGTCGCCTGGTCTGGCGGAGCTCATGACACAGCATGGGGGTCCGCCAATGCCCATGCTTGCATCTCCTCTTGCGGACACGGAAGTGACGAAGCCTTCTGCTCAACCAAGTCCAGCGGGAGATGACGACGATGATGACCACGAGCCGGTGACAATGGACCTTACAGTTCGCACTGACCCCATCATCCCAACCTATGAGGGTTTCAGAACGAATGCCCGGCAACTCAATCCGCGACTGGATAACTTCATGGTCGAACGTATCACTCAAGAACAAATGAGGAGATACAAGAGACTTTTGGAATTCAAGGTGAAGCATCTGAATGCCGTACAGAACAAGAAGTGCTCATCAGGTGGCTTCTGCACGGATCTGGGCGGAGAGGCAAAATTGCTTCCTCCAAAAACAGGGGCCAAAGAAGCCGATACCCCATTCATTGGTTTCCAAGTCGCCGTTCCCGGTGGGTCCGATGACGACGGTGAGAATATGGTGGAGGGAAACATTGCTCCCGCCGCATTTCCGTCCGGGGTACCTCTCCCTCCAGTCAAGCGTCTTCCTGCTGAGTTTGAATGCCCTCTGTGTTTCAAGGTGAAGAAATTCTACAAACCCTCTGACTGGACCAAACATGTCCATGAAGACGTGCAACCATTTACATGTACTTTTCCCAATTGCGGCGAACCAAAGTCATTTAAGCGCAAAGCTGATTGGGTTCGCCACGAGAACGAGCGACATCGTCAACTTGAGAACTGGACATGCCAGATTTCAGACTGCAACCACGTATGTTACCGCAAAGACAACTTCGTACAACATCTTGTGCGCGAGCACAAGATTGCTGAACCTAGACAACGCACTGGTCGAGCTGGCAACAAGGAAGCTCCGTCAACCCATGATCAAGGTGAGATGGGTGTCGCCTGATGTTGCTATAGTTATTAACGTTTGTACAGATGACATTTGGGCCATTGTTGAACGGTGCCGCCGAGACGCTGTCAAGCAACCAAAGGACGAGCCATGTCGATTCTGCGGAAATATCTGCAATAGTTGGAAGAAATTGACTGTGCACCTGGCGAAGCATATGGAGCAGATTAGCATGCCCATTCTTCCGCTCGTGAACCAGAAACAGCTCAATGCTGACAGTATCATCAGCCCCATTGTAGAGCTTCCAGAGAGTCGCAAGCTGTCCATCACCCCTACTCGCTCACCTATGGACACTTCCTCGAGACACAACCTAAACTCGACATATGCGCCTGGAATCGACCCCCAGAGCCTCCAAACTCAGGACGCAAAGCCACAAGTCGCATCTGCTGTGATGCAAACCTATCCACCACCACAACTGGCTCTAGCATCAGATCGAATGAGTGGATACACCAATTTTGTTGCGAGCAACGCTGGATCATATTCCAACCAGACCTATCCGGGGCTCCAGGTCCCTCCCAAGCCCCACGGTGGTTATTCCAGCGGGTTTCAAATCCCGAGTCAGCCATATCAATCTGGCGACATGCAGGGCGGAGTACAACAATACGGTATGACTCCAGTGAGCACCGTGCAGCAGCAGCAGCAGTCGATATACACAGACTCTCCAGTTGATACCACCATCACCCCCTTTCCTTCTTACTATGGGCAAGAATCTCAAGTGTTGACAAACGAGATGCCCAACATGAGCTACGACAACAGCAACGAGATGCATTACCAGCAGGGCAACACCTATCCTGCCATGTCGTACCTAACTCCGCAGCATAACTACCAATACCCGCAACAGCAATAGAAACTTTCGTTGGTAGCTTGGACGGTGTCTTCGTACTGCTTAGTCTGTTTTTGATCTTTATTTGGAGGAGCGTTCTGCTGGTTCTTTGTTAGTGATGATGATTTCTTACGATATCCACTCTTGCGCGTTGGAGAATAATCATGTGTTTGTTGGGCGAACTCGGTTTAGACGTGCACAAGCACTCCTAGTTTGGACTAGTTGCAATAATGCATAGAATGACAGTACACTGAAGTTGAGCTGAGTTGTATCTAGAGTTGCTTGATTTTGGTGACCTCTCCCACAACTAGTGAAACCGGAAAATCAACACTCACCTGCACTATCAACACAGTAAATGATAAATAGCTACGACAACTACAGCTAATTTTGAA
>JAODYC010000021.1:21417-42556 GCA_026262405.1 Curvularia hawaiiensis | reverse complement strand
CCAAAGAGAAAAGGTCGGTACAGCATTGAGACTGAGCAACACCCTCACTTCGCAGACACTCCATGGCCATCATCCCCTTCTTTGTTACTGCCCGTTCGCCTGTACACTCGGACATGACTCGATCCCGCCCATCCATAACCTACAGTCAGCCGGGAGCGAGCCGATAGCTGAGCAGCTGCACATCTTGAACACCTACAGTGAAACCTATGATATTTTATTTCATTATTCAACCATACAGCTCTTACAAGACTTCGCCAACAATCTTTGCTGCCTCCTTGTATGTCTTGAGCAGCTTCTCGCACTTCTCACGCTCAGCCTTGATTGTGTCGTCCTCGTACAAAAGCTCCTGGAAGAGATCTTCCTTGTACAATGTCGACACGAGCCTGTTCTGTACGACATCCTTTGAGTGGTTGACCAAGAGATGCATGATGGCCTTGGGCACTTGATCAGCAACCGTCTCGCGGACAATGTTGAAGTACGATGAGATGAGGCGGCGGATGAGCTCAGTCTCAAGGGC
This sequence comes from Curvularia hawaiiensis, assembly GCA_026262405.1. Taxonomy (NCBI): domain Eukaryota; kingdom Fungi; phylum Ascomycota; class Dothideomycetes; order Pleosporales; family Pleosporaceae; genus Curvularia; species Curvularia hawaiiensis. The sequence goes on along the minus strand of JAODYC010000021.1, from coordinate 42,039 downwards.
TTCGCGCTCCGTAAGAGCTGGTGCCTGCTCAGGGTTGGAAGGCTGTGCAGAGTTAGTAACCAGGGCCACCAAGCATAGTCAAGGAAACTTACAAAGCCGCCTTCAAAGTTTTCTCCTCCCACACTTGGGCTGTGGGGAGGAGCACTGAAAGCAGCACTCGATGGTGCATCATAGTCATCATCTGGTGGCATCATTGCCAGCACATGGGCCGGCTGCTTGCTGTCACCTCTTCGAATGCTCTGTGCAAAGCTGGGCTCGGCATTTTGGCTGACGTGTCGGCTTCCCGGTCGGTTGTCCATCATCGATGGTGCCGCCTGCTGTAGGCCTTGCTGTAGGCCTTGTGGGTTAGGGTATGCAGTGTTGCTGTCTTTGCTAAAGAAGTAGTTGAGGAAGCTGTCGCGAGCGGTACCAGGAGGTGACCGATTGCGGCTGCTGAGCGCTGCTGTTGTGCTCTGAGAGCCATTCATCATTCGTCCTACAGCCGGTGACATGCTGCGGCTGGTCTGGGATTGGTGTTTTCGAAGAGGGAGAGACTTCAGCGAGGCAGCCTCGCCGGCGTCGCCATCTTCCGGTCCCTCTCCGTTGGCACCGTTTTGCAGTTCCTTTAATCTCCTCTGCTCGCGCTTCTTCTTCTCAGCCTCCATTGCAATCTTCTTCTCTCGTTGCTCCTTGTCGCTGATTACTGACGACATGGCAGCCGCAGCACCGAGGAAGTTGGGGTGGTTTGTGTTGATGTAAGCCCTTTGGATGTCGATGAGGGAAGCGACATAGCCGGAGCAAGGGCCAAGCTGCTCTCGAAGAAGATCTGATACAACTTCAATGAGCTTTCCTTGCAACCTTGGGTATCTTGTCAACTCAGTAGAGCCACATGTGTGGCAAATCTTAATCAGCTCCTCGTAGACAAGCTCGACACAACGCTGACTTGGGATTTCCAGGAGCTTGATCTGAGGTTTCACAAGGAGGTCAAAGGCCAGTTCAGGAACGAACAGACTAGGTCGGGGACCGGTCGAGTTGCGGATAGCGGTTCGGATGTCCAAGACGGAGAGGTTTTGGGTTGGGTCAACCTGCTCGAGCGAGTTGCCAAAGACAGAGTTGAAGATGTAGTATATCCGAGCACCACCGCACAGTTCCTTAGTTGAGATCTCAGTAGAAGTACCGTCGATGGATGCAATGAAGGACGAAGCGAAACGGGTCATGAGTTGCAGAATGAGCGAGCCGCGGTGCTCCTTTCCAGTGAAAGCCACATCACCATAACTCGCAAGCTCCTGCTGTGTCTGGCCCATGAGGGTGTTGAGGCGGGCCTTGATGTCTGGCAGACGGTCTCGGATGTGGGCCATGAGCGTCTGGCTAAGACTCTTCGCGAGAAGTTGGGTGCCGCAGCGGTTTGCCATATTCCTGTAGGCAGGGTGGTGTCGGAAGAAGTCGCGCTCGGCTTGCAGAGCATCAGCCAGCGACTTGTTGCCTTGAATATCCTGTTGAGATCGGTTGACAATACCGATGAAGCCGAGTTTCAATGGGTATACACGGCCAGAGAGAATGTCCATGGCATTGGTGCCATGGTCCATAAGATCGAGCTTGGTGAGGACACCGATAGTCCTCTTGCCCATAGGGTCGACATGTCGAGCCAACTTCAGGGCCTCCGAGTTTACCAGGTCGACGTTGGCAGGCGAGACAGCGAGAATGACACTGTTCGGCTTCGCAATGTACTCGGTAATAAGGTTTCGTGTCTGCTTCTCGATGTCGGAGGGCTGGTCACCAATGGGCACCTGAATCCGTTAGCTTGTTACCCTGCAGGAAAAAAAGTTCGGAACCACTCACCTTGGTCAAACCGGGCAAATCGACGAGCGTCAAGCTCAGGACGTGGGGCGAGTAGATCTTCAGGTTAATGGGTTGCCTGTTGATGCCCTTGTTGTTTCCTGCTATCCTAGATGTCTCGTTCTCAATCTCGCGCTTAACTTCTGAGAAGTCGTAGAAGCGCTGGCCGGGGATGTGCAGGAACTCTGCCCATTCCTGCTGGCCAGCAACGCTTGCTGGTGTGTGTGGAACGTGAACCTCATCGTCGTCGTCTTCGTCGCGTTCGCTGGGGAGGTTGATGAGTTGGAGAATGAGCGGTCGGCGGGTGACGATGCCACTGCCACGGGGCAGGAAATCCTTGCCGACAATGTTCTCGAGCACCGACGATTTTCCAGACGACTGCGATCCTACAACGACCTAAGCGAGTCAGCACCGTGTCGATACCAAGCGGCGGAGCGTCGTAAAATCTGCTCTGCGCTCACCGCATTGCCTGTGGCGGCTGGGGCGCACATACAATCTGGGGTAAATCGAGAGAATCATTTCCAATGGTGTTGAAGACCAGGTCTTGCAGCCTGTTAACAATGTTGAGGAGCTCCTCGCCCAGCGCCGCCATAGCGCTTGTCGGTATGTGTGGTTTCTTTGCTCCTTAGGGGACCGGATTGTTGATAGTAAGGAACAGCCAGACAACACCACAGGATGGAATGTTGCAAGCTGGCAGGCGTGGCACGGCGGAGGCAACGAGTTGCGGGATGCGAGAGCAAAGTCGGCCTTGGGTGCAGGAGATGGCGGCTTGAGGGGAGCAGAGGCTCTTGATGGGAGTGCCTTTGCTGCAGCTCCGTCGTCACTTCGCTTGAAAGTTCATGTTCCAAGGCTGCGTGCACGTGACGGCCAGCATGGCACTCGCATCCCCACATCAAACGCTCATTTACATGTGCTGCTCCTTTAGTCGCGTCTCATTCATGCGACCCATGTTTTTTCTTACGCATTAAAGGAGGTAGGTCTGCACGCCAGCACACGCGACAGGAAGCCCCCTCGACGCTGGCCATGGCGAGCAAGACGAAGCCTGTACCACATACATGGCCTTTGCCATGAGCGCCACACTGGCTGCCATGCAATGCCGCCCGGCTCCCAAACCCGGAGACGTACATACATACAGCAGCATGCATGCCAGCCCGCAGCACACCACCATCACCACAAGACGTGCGCATGCGAGCAAAAAGACGGCCACGCCCAGGTCATGTTTCCAGCGTCATCAGTGCACCGGGTGTTGGGGAAACTGACGGTGGAACGAGCCGTCAGAACAACTCATCGTGTGGCTCCGCAAGCCCTTGTTGGGCACCCACAATTCGGCCACAGTCTGGCATGGCTGCACTTCAACAACTGCATCCTACAGCTTTCTATGGGGGCGCCGGCCTGTAGTGTCGTCTGAGAGAATACCATGGACACGTAGACGTGCTGGCTAGCTTGCATTCGGGTGTTACCGGGCCCTCGTCGGCAACGGACTAGCACTGGCACTGGCACCCTCCGGCGTGACAAAGCGACGGCCATCTATCGCGCCTCTCCAGCCTTATCTCTCTGCAAGGCACGGCCAGACGCGACCACACGGAATTATCAAACAACATCTCCACACCCTATCTCCACATCCTGGGGAATGCTGGGCGATCGCCATGCATTGTCGTTTTCTGCAAATCATTGGGCCGCCTATCAAGGTCAGGTACCATCACGTGCACCTCACCGCAGCGCTCTTCTGTAGACGCTGATAAGTGTGAATCGCTCGGACTGATTGTTTGTGCCGTCACCAAGGCTTTATCCGAAGGAAGCCTATCAACACAGATAAGGGCCGTTATCATGCTCACCGCAAACAAAGGACGAAAGGCCGTTTGTGCTTGCCCTACAAAAGTCGCCTGCCTACTCTTGCTTGTGCAAAACAACCGTATCCATTCATAATCTCACTCCAGCTCTGAATTCGCTCAAGTCTCTAGCATTTCACCGGTATCCTCATTGAAGCGTCGTCCATGGCCTCGGAGGCTCTAACCCTTACCACCATAACCGAAGAGAAGCACGACATTACTGTAGGGACCATAAAATGCACCGCATCCATTGCATTCGGGGGCGAAGAGCAGTGGCTCTACCTGCCCGCGACCAAAAAGTTCGATCTCTCACGAGGAGCCGAGCACAAGATGGTGTTCGAGTGCGATGAGCAAGCTAGCCACCACACCGGCTTCATGATTGACCCCGGCAAATCAGTCTTGATCGTCGTCGACATGCAAAACTACTTCGTACATCCCTTGTATCGAGACCATGCGGCAGGAATCGCGTCCATCGAGCCTACATTGAAGGTGATTGAGAGATGCCGAAAGGAGGGCATCCAAGTCGCCTGGCTGAACTGGGGCATTACCGACGACGACTTGAAGAAGATGGCACCTGCAATTCAGCGCGGCTTCAGCAAGACGTTGGGATGGCATGTTGGACTGGGTGCCCAACTACCTGACGGCCAAGGAAGATGCTTGTTTAAACGGACATGGAATGCTGCATTGTACGACCCGTTCCAAGCAGTCGCCCAGCCCGGCGATCTCTTCTTCGACAAAACCCGAATGAGCGGCCTCTGGTCTGAGAAAGAGCCCATACATGAGTATTTGCGAGCATCTGGCAAACAAACTTTGCTCTTTGCTGGAGTCAATACCGACCAATGCGTCTTTGGCACTGTATCGGATGCATACTCGTACGGATGGGACTGTGTCTTACTCAGCGATTGCACGGGCACCATGACGGGACAGGGAGCTCAAGAGCTAGCCGAGTATCAGGTTTCGCAAAACATGGGCTTCGTCATGGACAGCAGCACTTTCTGCAATGCCCATGTCAGCGATCATAGCGAGGCTGACTGACTTGGCGGCATTGATTTTCTACATTGGCAGTTTTTTTATCCTGGTGGTGCAGTGCGTTTGTATTGAAATACCCATAGAGCACATCGAGCAATACGAATAGAATCACATTAATTACGCCGGCGTTGTGGCTTGTCGTGAGGCAAACCATGTCCAATCATCGCGTTTTGTTCTGAATCGAGGGTCGATCTACAACGCTGAGGCACGGATGACGCACGTGTGGGGAAGCTCCCAAGAAAGAGCGACAATGCCATTAAATGGTTGACGCCAGCTCCAGAGAGTCTCACTACCCGGACTCAAAGACATTGCCATATTCTGCATGCAAAATGCTGTCTCACTTCTCCATTGCGATTGTGTACCTGCTGCAGTTATGCGAAAAAACAACCGCCATTCCTGTCGAACAAAAGCCATTGTTGCTTAACGGCCCTAAGAACGTGCAGCACGTTCGAGAACAGTAATTATATACCATCCAGATCATATGACTGCTTCTGACGAGCGACAGACTCCGTCGTGCCGAAATCATCCCCACGGGTAAATTCCTCGAACGAACATACCAAGTTGACAGCACTAACTCCCTTATAGTTATCGACGACTTTCTTCCAAGTCTCACCCTCTCTGTCGCCTGGGAAGATGCCAAAGCCAAAATCGGCAATACCGTAGAGCCAGAACACCTCCAGAAGCAACCCAACGTTGCCCTTCACGATGACACCAGCCCAGATGGAAAGCATGCTAGTTCAGGAATGAGCTACATCATCACCTTAACGGACCCGGATGCCCCTTCCCGCGACAACCCCGAATGGAGCGAGATGTGCCACTGGATCTCTGCGAACCTCACCATTGCTCAAGACACATTTTCCATTCTACCTCTACCGGAGTTCGGTCTGAGCGAACACCCTGAACTGACCGAAGAGTTGTCCGACATTATGGAATACAAGCCCCCTGGCCCGCCGCCTAAGACAGGCAAGCATCGCTACGTGTTTCTTGTTTTCGCGCCGAAAAATGGAACCACGGAGCCCTTGCATCCGAGTAAACCGCAGGACCGCCAGCACTGGGGCACAGGGAAAAAAGGTGGTGGTGTGAGGGATTGGGCAGGAGACAATGGGCTGGTGCCTGTAGCAGCGAACTTTATTTACGCGGAGAACGAGAAGCAGTAGATGGAGAGAGTATAGGATGAGGAGGTAATATCAGAGAAATAATTGTACGATACCGGAACGGAGTACCATGGCGTTGAACAATCGGAATCGAGCGAGGCTATTAACTTGGAAATTCGAATATCTAATCTGTTCTCAATCTTTCCTTAACATCTTCAGGTGGAATTCAAATCGCTTCTGGGATGCTTGCTTTCTTCTCCTAAAGTCTACTTTGCTGGTACAGCTTCTTGGGCACCTTCCTACTAAAGAAAGTAATGGCGAGAGATTCTTGAGATAAAGACGAACAGAATGAAGAAAATGCAAAAGCCCCATCTCCATCCAACGGATGAAAGCTTTTCATCTCGACACCGCTTTTCACCTTCCGATTCCAAGATTCGAATCCCCCATTCCTCTCCCAACTACAACCCCTCCCCCTCCACTTTACTGTAACTCAACACAAACTGCGGATCCTCGAGCCCCAAAACCTCATCTCCATTCCCCGCCTGTTGCAGCGCCCTTGCCACAACCTCGAACCTTTCTTTTCGTGGGTACTTCTTCAGCTTTCCCAACGCCTTCTCAACCAATGTATCCGTCTTGCCCTCCCCAAAATCTAGTCCCATCAGTTGCACTATTTCAACGGCCCGTTGCGGGTGATGCTCGAGACACTTCCAGTAGGCGAGGAGCCGGCGCTCGTTCCAGTCATGCACAAGGTCCCGGACAAGGGCGTGTTCGGCGGCGGAGGGGTCGAGGATTTTGTAGTGGGTTTTGAGGTCGTGGAGGATGGCTTGGAGAGGGGGGACAGAAGACAGTGAGGTTACGTTATGGGCGGGGGAGTTAATGGAGGAGCGATATTGAGAGATGTCGAGAGGTGGGATACTTGATAAGGATGAGGTGTTATAGTTTGCGCCGTGATGGCACCTGAAGGAACGCATTGATGAATGACTTTCCAATGGTAGTCAAGGACCCTTATATAGGATGTTGAGGATATATCATAGGGAGTTTCGCGTGATGAGCTTTGTAGGCGTCCAGTACACATTAATAGTGCCCATCACATGCATATACAAAAAGATTTTAATGCAGACATCGTATTTAACCCATGGTTTTCATTCATGGTTTTCTCTTTTTTGAAGGCAGTAAATGTACTCAAGAACAACACAAATGCAAGCGCCGTGGTAGTGTTGAGGGGATATGCAGCCCAAGCCAAATCAGGCTTAGCTCCGCCAAATCCGCGATTTCGCACGGTGAAAGCTGCTCAAGCATACAGCACAATGATGTTTCATTGAACACCAACTTTAACCTGCTTATCCAATTCTCGCATATTTATCAAGCCGTACTATCAGGTCATCGTAATATTGGAGCATGTCGGATGAGCAACAAATTCCGGTAGCTACCCCAGCACCCTACTATATTGCCAAGTCCAATGTTTGCATAAACAACAAAGGAGAGAGCGTTGGGAATGGATTATTCGCAAATAAACGGTTTGGTGCAGGCGAAGAGATTGCCAGATTCAAGCGCCCGCTTGTTGGTTCTCTAGAGACGGAACGTCTACTTGACACCTGCGCCAACTGCTGCCTCTGGACCGAAGGCGCGTCAGCAGGAACAAGACTATACGTACCAGAAGGTGCAGAAGTTAGCAAATGTGCTGCATGCCAAAGGTTCAGATATTGCAGCAAGGTAAGTGCTGCTCTTGCATGCCGATTTCATCATCAGCTGACCCTTGTTAGGCATGCCAAAAGGAAGCGTGGAATCGTGGACACAAACACGAATGCAAAGTACTCAAGCCGATGGCTGGTAGAGGGCTTCCAAAAGCTTTTCTTGCTTCCATCGAACTACTTACCAGGCGAAAGCATGGTCTTATATCCGACACAGATTGGGAGCTGCTTTGTGGCCTGCCATCTCACATCGACGACTTCAAACGGAATGGAACCTATCCAAATATTGAAATGATGGCTATGGGCGCTGGACAGTTTGCACTGCCACAAAGTGTTTTCGATAAGGACTTCGTTGCCGCAATGTACGGCCGAGTAAGTGGATCCCAATGCTTCTAAGGCTGCTACTGATTTGTCGGAGGTCATGTCAAACGCCCTAACTTTGATCACACCGACACTTGATCCCTTGGGAATCATTGTAGACCCCACGCTCTGCCAAATGAATCATTCGTGTGATCCAAACGCTTATATCATGATGGACGGACCCCTAGTCAGCATCCGGACGCTGCGGCCTATCAGAAAAGACAAGGAGATTTTCATATCCTACATCGACACGACGCATCCATATCAAAAACGGCAAGATGAACTTCAGGCACGTTGGTTTTTTACATGCCGATGTGCGAAGTGCCAGGACAAAGCTACGCATCAAGAAGACAACTGGCTCGTTCCAGCAACGCCTGACTATGTCGTCAACAAAGAAGAAATGCAAACCTTGGCCAGTAGCCAAGAGCAAATGTTCACTTTGTATGAGCAAGCTCAAGCTATGGGTAACGCCGAAGCAGTCGTTCCGGTTCTCAAGGGATGTCTCAAAGCGTGTCACGAGTCAAGAAAGTGGCCGTTGTATCGCCAGCCCTATGCGTCGATTCGTGACGAACTCATTGTGAGTCTTTTGTCTTTGGGTGAGTACCAGGAAGCGTGGTCGCACTGTGCAAAGCGATATAAGTACATCCTACCCAAGCTGTACCCTGTGCCATTCCACCCTGTTCGGGTTGTCCAAACGTGGCAGATGGCAATGCTGGCTGCATACCTTGCAAGCACAGAAGAGGGCGTGGGCGCGCCTGGTGTCAACATGGGTCTCATCGCGATGATGCTGGTGAAGCAAGTGTTGGATGTCGCGCCTCTGAGCCATGGCCAGGATAATGCATTCACAAAGAGTGTGATGGAAAAGGCAAGAGAGATGATGGAGGAGCTGAGGCGGAGTGTGGGAAATCCAGACAAGGACATCATGAATAGGGAGCTAGAGGCTCAGAGGGATAGGCTGATGGATATGGGTGATTGGATCCAAGATGGAAAGGTATCCGATGCTAAGGTGGTTGAAAAGGCATTCAGTGTGTGATGCCTGAAGACAGAGAGTGAAAAATAGAGCGCTCGAATCAGTCCAGTATTACGAACGTGCTGACCACAAACTGTGATGGCAAGTGCTGCGTTTGTCTATCTCTGGAATCAGGCTAGATTTCTCAGGCGTATACCGCTTTCTCTAGGATAATGAGGGTGAGCCAGTGATATCACAATGAGGGTGAGTGATATGTGCACCAAACCATCCACGTTGTCGCCATCTTTCACCATCATCGCGACTTTGCTTAGACAACGGCTTCTCTCACCGCGCAAACATAATCTCTCGACACTCAACTATTTCAACTGCACCTCTATACCCTCATTCCATCCTTCAACCACTCCACTCTCCACTCCCACCACCGCACTCAACAACCCAGTTCCATCCAGCCACCCAAACCACCTTAACACACGTGGTCCGCCTGATAAGAAACGCTACAATGCCACCCAAAGCTGCTGCCAACAAAGGTGACAAGATGTTCAGCGCCGACGTCGTTGCGGCAGTTCTCTACGCGACAGGCACGACCAGCCTCTCGATGAAAATCTATGAGCTAATGAGTTCACTCGACGGCAACAAATCTGCCTACGGCTTCCAGCACGACTTCCGCTGCGTTATCGCCAAGGCCAAGGAACTCAAGGCGCGTGTCGAAAGTGGCGAGGAATTCAAGGCCGTACCGTCGTCTGCCAAGCGCCGTAAGTGACGATCGTCATTCGTTTGCGAAAGTGTTTGGACTAACAATCTAGCAAAGTTCCGACCACGCCCTCCAGCACGGCGAGGAAAGGAAAGAGGGCGGTGTCAGACTCGGATGTCGATGAGACGCCTTCAAAGAAGAGGTCAAGGGGCAACGAAGCAGTTAAACCAGTGCCAGCACCCAAGTTTGTGCCGGGCCCCTCAAAGGGTATTCTGTCGGCACAGGGTATCATGGAGAGTGTTCCTGATGATGCGGAAGAATTTATCAAGGGTGAGGACAAGTGGGAGGACGAGTATGTGTAGGTGACTGGGGTGGAAGGAGTTGTGCAGATATGAGGACGGATGGGATATTCGAAAAGAGCATGATGTTCTGGAGTGGTGTGTTTGGTATTCTGATGAAGGTGTTATGAAGGTATCTGGTTTTCTACAGTGATGTGCAAAGCGACGAATCCCGGTCCTGAACACGGATTGAAATTGCTATGGTTCTTCCAGTCTACCTCTGTGCAATGAAAAGCGAATGAAGTTGATATTGGGCATGGAACAAGCGCCAGACGTGATGACCAAGTCCAGCAAGCACATTTGAGGAGAACAAAAGCTTAATCACTCCCGCATTTAAATCGCGTCTCACCGCTGGACTGATACACTGCTGATGGCTACGCAAGCCATCAGCCCTAGCGATGGGACGAAGAAGTCGAAGCGAATCCCGTATTAGGCCAAGTGGGTGACGCGGCGAGCGCCTCGAACAAAAACTAGTATGCGGCAGTTCTCAAGCAGCCGACGACTAGTATCTGTCACTGTAATAGCCTCCCCAAGCCTTGGCTGGTAAAGCCGTTAGTGTGAGATTCGTATTAATTTTCATGCCTCCGCTACGCCTACCTGCGACAAGCAGTGGCGAAAAGTAGGTGCTGTTCCGTGTTTGACAAACGTGAAGGAATAACCGTCTTGGAAGTACTCTGGGCAGAGTAGTACTGGCGGCACAGACCACATAGGCACGGGCAAAGCATACGCACGCTCCCTCACCGCACGCCCCTGGGGCTGCCCAATCGACATGTCGATAGCAGGTGGGCTATCGACGGCGAACATGTGGTTCCTTGCCGCCATAACAACACGCTCCCTGGTTATTCACTCGCCTCTCGCACGTTGCCACGCGCATTCTCCTTTCCCAGCGGCCAGCCAGCACAGCCCAGCAACAAACCTCTCCCGGTGGATCTCCCAGCCTCGGCCCGTTTTTTGCAAAAAAGCATCTGCTCCGTCGCATTCCAAACGCCGTCAGCTCATCACCGGCATGGCACCGGCCATAAGCTTTGCTCGACGAGACAGTCACGTCCCCGTTGCAGATCGGACCTTGTCGGCCTATTTGCCGACAGGGTCAGGATGATCGCGGGCCATGGTAGCGCTGCTGAAGTCGCCCTGCGTGAGACATGACGTCTCTGCCCAGCGCTAGAGGCCTGGAAGGGCGAAGCCGGCGTTCACACCAAGGTCCACAAAACACTGGTGGGGAGGTGGACGAAAGGCTGCTCCTCTGCGCTGGAGGCGGTACGAGTGTGTGTGTTGGTTGATGTGGCGAGAGATCTACTACCAAGTCGAAGATTAGCGCTGCCCATCCACACGACCAAGACGGCAACCGGCAGAAGCGTAACTGGATGCTTCCTCGAAAAAACGAGTGATTAATGACTACTATCCCTACTGCTGCTCGCAACATGGCTGTGTATTAATATCCGCACCCAGTCGCGCCGTTGCGCAACGAGACGCATGTTGGGATAGCCCCTGAATTTCCCCAGGTTATTGCATTGCTTTTTGCTAGGCCAAGAGCGGCTAGCGCAAAGGTACCAGCGGCGCCTGGATGGAGTGGATGGAGCAAAGGGGGGACTAAGACAGGCCCATTCATCCATGGACTCGCCCTGGTCGCCTCGCTCTTTGGGCCAAGGAAACAAGCAGACGAGGCAATATTATAGGGGATGCTCCTAGCTCGTCCCCCTTCTGCTCGCGAATCACCGATTGGGTCGCATAAGCTCCATCTCCCATTAGCCCATGGCCTAGCCCGCTTCCGGCTCCCAATTTTGCATTTGCGACCTCTCTGCCGCCATCATGGCGTTTCGAGCCGGTCAAAAAGCTTGTCATCAGATCGCGTGCCAGTACTTTATTTCATGCCAGCCCGCCCCGCCCCATTTCTCTTCTCTTTTTCTCCCCTCAAGTCGCCCACTCGCTGATCAGTCGCTCATTCACTATCCAACTATACCAGTCTACCGCGTCTTAATACCCTAATTCAAACATCAACAACCTCCCAAACCGCCAACATGCGCTTCTTCCAGGCTGTCCTCTCCTCTGCGGCTTTCGCTGCCCTCGTTGCTGCCCTTGAGATCAACCAATTCCCTTCCTCGGGTGTGGTTGCTGGCACCACCTACACCATCACCTACTCTCCTGCGGATGATGTCCCCACCACCTTCATCCTCCGCCAGGGAAAGTCTACCGACCTTGACACCATTGGCACTTTGACCAGTATGTTTTCCGTTTCGAACAAGTTACCATACGATATACTAACTTCGTCCTAGCCACTGCCACTGGCGGAAAGTTCGAGTGGACCCCCAGCAAGGACCTCCCCAACGAGGGTGACTACGCTCTGGAGATCAAGCGTGGTGACACCGTCAACTACTCTGGCCAGTTCCCTCTGACCGGCGGCTCGGACAGCAAGCCTGAATCTTCCAACACCCCCTCTGCTACTCCCTCCGCCACCGCTTCCGCTTCCTCGGCCTCCAAGTCCAGCGCTAGCGCCTCGGCTTCCATGTCCAGCAGCATGGTCATGTCTAGCTCTGCCTCTGCCTCTCCCTCTGCTTCTCCCAGCTCTGCTTCCAACTCCACCATCAGCTCTGCTACTCTCTCCCGCTCCACTGCTAGCCGCACCCCCACCGGCACTGCCACCGTCCCTGAGGTCACCGGCAACGCCGCCAACTCTATCCTCGCCAACCCCATGGCCGCTATCGCTGGTGCCGCTGCCGCTTTCGCTTACCTTGTCTAAGCGTCTTGATCCCCTCTTCCTTTTTTCTCCGCACCGTTTTGATATCCTGTCTTATGTTTTGTCCAAATGTACGATATATTAGCAATGGATTATTATTCGGACGAAGAAAAAAGATTTCGCTATAATTTCTCTCTCGCGATCGCAAACATGAGTTACGCAAGCATTATTCTTTGGGCCTTTTAGGGCTGTGGTGGTGTTGGGATTTAAACGCTACGCTATGCAAAGAGCTTGTACAGCGGTAGACAAGCAGCCGAGTTAATGATAATATGGAAACTCCCGTTACATCTTTTACGATTGCCATTCATGATTCCTATGTGAGACGATGTCTTGGTGTGCTGCAAACTATTCGTCATAACTCGTAATGCTCTACTTGCTTTTCCTCCCTCCGATACACCCGCGAAGACACCATCTTCCCTGCTTTACCTCGGCCGCTTTTCCCTGATCACCGTGAAACGCACCTTGCTACACAGCCGCCACAGTCTAGGTAACCTCCGTCTAGCATGTACCACCCACACCCACCATCAATGTAGTAGCACACAAGCCGCCACGGCGGCGCATCAAGACAGGGCTGCTTCTCCGCCAACCAACCATCTTGCCACCGGCTTACTAGCCGCGCAACAGTACTTGTTTGATCACATGCCCAAAAAAATGACGTCTAGTTTCTCTCCCTCGAAAGATTCTCGAGAAGTCTTTCCCTTCCCAAAGATAGTGTCGCTGTCAGAACCGTGGTTGCGCAGACTAGGCAATGCCGACGGGCGGACCCCTCACAGCGGGGCGCATAACGCCAGCGCGACCAGTCGCAAGACGCAGACGCAGCTTGCATGCAGCTGCAGGATCCCGTCGCCACACTATATCTCGACCTCTTTTTGGCTCCCACCATGTACCTTGCTAGATCGCTCGCTCCGTGGGTTTTGTAGCATCGAGAATGGGTGTGTAGTATCCATCGACACTTCTTTGCCAACGGAAAGCAAGAGTCCAGCCGTAGTAGGCGAAAGAAGGCGTAGCTGGTGTGAGCTGCATACTCAGCTGCGGCGCATACTAGTATCGTATTGCCATTCAGCTGGACTGCGGCTGTGCTGTACTATTGTGACGTTTGCTTGCTGCGCCCATTCTTTGCCCCGCCGTTGAGACTAGCAAGCGTACCAGACTACTGCTACTCTCGCCGAGTAAACTTATACGCGCGGGGTCTGTAGTAGGAGCTCTAGGTAATGCGAGATACGAGCTACTGCTAGCTAAGCTGGGCGAGTGACCTGCTAGAGGTACCTACTGAATACGCTAGATGTATATGAGATTGCTATGTGGAGTGTTGCTGCTTGTCAATACGAGAATGTGTGAGGGGGAGATGGAAATTTCGCCTCTTTCACGGCCACTCTTGCATAGCAGGGTAAGAATTTAAACGTTGTTTTGTGTTTCAAGCACTATGTAGGGAAAACAATCTACATGCGTGAGCGGGCGAGCGTTGTATTTCCGGTCCTCCGACCCTGCGGCAAGAAAAGAAAAAACGTCACGGGTATTTATTACTCGATGCAGGGCCTGTACCGTAAAAACGAATACCATATCTAATGATCGAAAAGGGTTAGTGGGGGACGTGGGTGGGCGACTCTGATGTGCATAAGGGTAAACGCTGTTGCTTTTTCATGCATGACGCTGATTGTGGAGAAAAAGCGCGCATCGAGGCGAGTGCGAAGTTAGAATTGATGGTTATGTGACGCAGATGAGGTTGTTTGACGTCAAGTTTGGGGAAAAGGTGGTAAGCTGGGCAGCTGAGCCTCTGGCTGAGTCCTAGCTTTGGTGTTATCGTCTGGCTCTTGAGTACCTCGGAATCGTAATTGATGTTGAAAACTGAAGTGTATTCACATCGGTTTTGACTTGGTAGTTTTCGACTTTAATTGCTCACTGCTCAAACCTATCGCTGCACCCCATGCAAGAAATAAATTGGAAAACTATGTTATCCTTTATATCTACATTATGCTAATTACCAGCCATGCACCTCTCATCTTCCCATACGCCATATGCAAATCCTCAAAAATCCCAGAATATCAAACCCTTTCTGCCTTACAAAAACATAGCTCCTCCCACGCCCGCAACCGCCCCAGCAAAAACCAACTTCTGATACCCACTCAGTTGTGCAGCAGCACCCGGAACGCTTGACGAAGTCGGTTCGCTCTCAGTGCTCGATTCCGTCGCCGAGCTTCTTGCCGTACTGCGCATGCTGCTTGAGCTGCCCGTGCTCCTCGCGCTGGACGTCATTGTCGCATTTCCTGTGCTAACAGCCGCGCTGCTCATCATTGTTGTGTTGCTCATGGCTAGACTGGATGTATCGGCGGCCAGGCTGGTTGTATCAACTGCTAGGCTTGTGGTGTCGCTGTCGGAAATCGGGAACGAAGTAGGGAATGAGGTAGGGAAAGCGTTGTCGTCCGATGTAATAGACTCGTCCAATGCCGACGTCTCGACCGGCGACGGCAAGGCCACAGATGGGGCAGCGTCGGTTGGTGCAGCGGCAGTTTCCGAAACGTCGACTGTGAAGGGTTCGCCCCAGGAGCTGGTTTGTGCAGAGGCAATACCGAGGAGAGTCATGAGGATGGTTTTTTGTAGCAGTGTCTGCTTCATCTTGGCGTTTGAGGTGTTGTTGATGATGATGATGCGGTATTCTAGTTCCGTTCTTCGGATTTTGATTGTGAGGGTCTTTTGAGTCGGAGCCGTGATAGTAGAATCGGTAAGTCTCTCGCTATTCGACCACGAGGATTAAATATATTCGTCTTCTGGTCGATCAATATCTTCCAAGATAAACAATAACAACGAGGCTCTGCGCCTTTTACACGTCCTTCGCAAGGAACTCATCGGACTCCCTGCTCAGCTCATTCCCCGAGATCCTCGTATCAGGCTGACGCCTGAGGTCCATCTTACACCATAAACAGCAATCAGTGGCGCTTCTGTGTATTGATGAAGCCTAGTTTGTGGCAGTGGTCGACAGATGCACTGCCGTGGTGGCGTGTGATTGGTGAGCTGAAGCGAATCTCGGGTCTCCGCATTGCGCAGCTGCGAGACAACAGGCACAGCACACGAATGCGTCTCCGCTGATGTCGGCATTCTCAACGGAGAATTTATTGGACGCGCAATTGTGCGTACGCGGTATGCATTACTTGCTATTTCAGGGGTTTGTGCATGGCAAAAGTATGTGAGGGACGGAACTGGGATTGGCTGAGGTAGGTATTCAGGCAATGCAGGAATCTCACATCTCACCACATAATATTGTTGACCTGGGAAGTTTCCTTGAGGTTGCTGCAGCATTGCCTCTCATGCTATCTTACTAAAGAACATCGACGTCCCAGTCAGCTGTCCTCCATCTATGATCAGGTGCTGCAATTCGAACATTCTCGACATTATGTGATGTGTATACAAGACATGTATAGATTAGTCCTGACTGCGGGACCAATTCACTACAGTTTTACTGAGAGAAATGGCGCATTGGTTCATAGCATGTTGAGCCACAATATCTATCAAGTGCCTGTGCCTTACATTAGAGAAGGAGATCACCAGGCCAGACCAAGGTTACCTGATATTGCATGAGGATGAGTGGATAACCAAGTTGGTCTATACGGGAACTGCCTCCTACAATGCTGTTAAAACTACCCTACTCTTACAGCTTCCCTGATCTCTTGAATCAAAGCCTTACACAGTCGCTGAAATGAAGCGTATACCTTGGATTCTGTCTTCGTTGCGGTGATTTGAACACTCAATATTACGAGATGTATCAAAGACATGTATATTAGTCCTAACTATAGAGCTATTGGTTCTCGGTTGATTGTGTAGTGTTTCCTCGCAGAGACGTTTTTTCCGAGATCATTAAGCTTCCCTTTACTCTGCTTCAGGTTGTGAATCAAGCCCAGGTCACTCAGCGTGTGAATGAGGCTCCTATCACCACGTCCGCGGCGACAAGAGCTCGTCACATATTCCACAGCTATCACATGTCAGGCAGTTATTCCATTCCTCATGGTTGGCGTGCTCATGGTGCCGGCAACGGTGCCACCAGGCTCTACAATCCATGTTGAGCTTGATTGAGTTAAACTTCTCCAAAAGCCTCGCCAGAAGCAAACTCGACATGTCCCTCTTCTCCGTCATTTCTTCAACCAGGTTTGTAACCTCCATATCGTCAAGCATTGCATGGAGCGCCTCAAGGATGAACTGGTAGGTTTTGCTGTCTGCTGGCAGATTCTCGTGGGCGTACTGAGCCGCTGACAACAAAACTACGCCCGAGCGCGGTGGATTGTCGATAACAAAATCCACGAGAGCATTGTTTGCTGCTCGAGAAAATCTAGGGGACAGGAACCTATCCCCAAAGACAACGGCTTTAGTTAGCGTCAGGAACGGTGCATCTTGTCCTTTTTCTCCGTCTGATGTGAAATCTAGGTCTCTTAGGGCTTGAGGGTAATAGCCTAGTATTCGACACACTTCATCGGTGAGTGGAAGATCCGGACGGTAAAGCCAACGAACGAAAACCTCGAAGATCGTTGTCTCAACATCCTTAAGAGAGCTGCAGTTTTCTTCTGATTCTTTCCAGGAGCCGTTGAAAGCATTGCGGAAGTAATCAGAGTGGTGAACGATAAGGGCCTTGTGAACGTGGTACTGCTTTTCCTCTGGTCCGACCTTGACGAAGACAGGACCCGATAGGATGATGTCTCTGAAGCATTGTTAGTAAGCGCTGTTCGAATGTTTGAGTAGTAGTATTGCGTGTACTTACCCCCATGATAGTGGCTCCTTTGATGCGTTAGGCTCTGCCGCTGCCATAGTGCTCTGCGTCGCCATAGTCGACACCCAGTGGGATCAACTACAGAAGGGGAGCTGGTATAGCTTTGGAGACTGTGGCAAATATAACTTTGAGAGACCGGAGTTGATAGTTGAAGGTAGAGTTGAGGGAATGGGAAGTGTAGAGGTCAAGTGCCGGAGTTAAATACGTTACTAGCAAACAAACAACCTCACTATCACCACCAGCGCGCACAGACCTCAAAGACAGAGTGAAGGTGAAAGCCTGATAACCTACTGACGTCAGACTAAACGCTGCTTCACAGCGACAAGCAAACGAACCAAAAAGCCTTGAGATATACATCTATCGTGAAAGCGAGAAAAAGAAGGGCTGAAGAGGGTATCCTTAGACAACTACAAACCACCAGGACCTGAAGCATCAAACCAAGACCAAATCCTCTTCCCCTTCCCTCTCATCAAACTCCTCGTCGTCGCCATCCTCAGAAGTCCATCCCTCATCCCCCTCAGACTCCCCATCACAATCATACCCTTGGTCCCAATCCTCCAACTCGCCATCAGAATCCAGTGTACCAGCCTCAGAACCACTCTCCTCTTCCTCTTCCTTTCTCTTCACAAACCCCCTATCCTCATCCCACTCCGCCTCGTCCTCGCCCCCATTCCACGGCTGTAAGCCCTTGCCCCCGAGAATCCAAATCACCTCTTCCAACTCGCCTATCTTCACCTTCAACTCCTTCTTTTGCTCTTCGCCCTCGCTGATCCTCTTCCGTAGCTCTTTCACCTCATCCGCATGGACGGCTTTCCACGCCTGCGCCATCAATTTCTGGAACCGGATCTCACGCTGCAAGTACGTTGCGCTTCTTGCTTGGTACTCGATTTTTGCTTTGGCAACGATGAGATCCTGGGCTTGCGCGGTGATGGTGCGTTTGTTGGCGTAGAGTTGTGAGGCTTGAGATCGGAGGTTTGCTTTGGTGACTTCGAGCTCTTCGGCTCGGGCGATAATGGTGGCTTGGATAGTGGTGAGCTGCTCGAGTTGAGATGAGATTGCGGCTTTGAGGGAGCTGAGTTGGCCAGCTTGAGAGGAGATTGTGCTGATTTGAGAGGAGATTATAGCCTTGTTGGCTTTAAGCTCGTTGTTCAGACTTAAAGTGAGGGCAGTGTGGCTGGCCCGCTCGTCGGCGAGTGTCTTCTCCAAATTGGCCAAGTTGCTGTTGTGCTTAGCCTGGAGGCGGTCGAGGCGGAGACGCAGGATCTTGGCTTCTTCGGTTGAGGAGTGGAGTAAGAGACGGCCTTCTTTGAGTTTCTTTTCTGTGTTGGTTGCGTCGGTTGCGTCGGTCTTGGCCTTGTCAAGGTCCTTTTGGGCCTTGGAGAGTTGTGCCTTTACTGCTTGGAGTTGTGACTTGAGGCTATGTGTTAAACAAGACTCTTCCGAGAATGCCCATCGGGCACCACACACGAATGCGGAGAGGAATACAGCGCCCAGGACGACTAGAAAAACTCCTGTGGAAGATACAAGACAGTTTGCCTCAGGCATTTTCTTAGGCGCGAAGTTTGCGCGATAACCAAATGTCATTGTCTAGCGAGAGTATGTTGCAAAGTGTGTTGGCTGCTGAAGTAGTGGTGTGGATGCGTGGGTTGTAGGCGTACTGTGTATGTCTTGTGCTTGGGCTTGTGTTGCAGTTCAGGCCTGAAATGTTAATGAGATACGATGAAAGAACGATGCTCCTTTTATGTTGTTCTGTACGGCTGTGTAGAAATTCATTTGGAAAAATGGTTGGACTTGCATAAAGGCAGTGTTAGTTATCCATGGTTAAGGAGATGCTCGCGCCTACCAACTATGGTCCTATCTGTGGCTGCAGTAAATGCCATGCAAACGCTTCACCTCAGCTATTCGGTTTGGGTATAGGGTGTTGGGAGTTGGCGTCGTTGTTATGCACCAATCGCGACCATGTCGATTGGACATTTCGGAGCTACGATTGAAGCGCTTGGAACCTAGTTCCGTGGGCAGAAACAACTACGGGCTCACAGTTTCACGAAAGATAGCACTCATCCAGACACAGAGATGCAATCAGAATCGATGATGTTGTTTCTGGCTAGAATATCTATACTTTTGTGATCAAGCTCATCGACATGGAGTGACCTGAGTGCCCACGCGGGCTAACAGAGATGATCCATGGAGGCTAATTTCTCTTTTCCACGTGTTTTTACTCATTGAGCTCGACGTAGTTAGCAGGGAACAGACCCGACTGGCCATTGAAGCTACCGAGCCACCAGTCCTCGTCGGGGAATTCCTAAAGTTATGTCAGTGTATAGTCCGCTAGTAGGCCCACGATTACTTACCAGGTTCGTGATAGTGGCTCCCTCAGGGAAGCTCAACTCGTTGTCTTCTGCAGCCTCATAGTCGTAGAGAGCGGTCGCAGTAGGACCTGAACCACCAGCAGGCTGTGGTGGTGCCGCGGCGGGCTCTGGCTCTTGTGGTGCAGAGGGATGCGTGGGCAGTGGCGGTGCGGCACTGGCACCGGCATCCTCGTCCTCAACCAACTCGACATAGTTGGCAGGGAACAAACCACGCTCGCCTTGCGAGTTGGTACCCATCCACCAATCCTCGTCTACCATGTCGATATCGGTAACATACTCGCCATCACGGAGTTCGACTTCGTTGTCTTCGGCCTTTTCATAGTCGTAAAGAATGACTGCACGCTTTCCGGAGCCTCCTGCGGCCTCGGGCTCGTCATCGTGACCAGCGGCGACAGCAGCGCCAACAGCAGCACCACCCACAGCAGCGGCGCCAAACGTGGCGGCAGCAACGGCGGCACCGGCACCACGGGCGGGGTCCTTGGCCTCAACCTTAGGCTCCGGAGAGACGTCACGGGCTTGCTGAGCGGCTTGGTCCAGGGAACGAGTAGGCATAGGTGGGGCCTTTTCCTCAACGGGAGCAATTTCTTCTGGCTCTTTCCCACGAGCGACGGGCATGGCGATGCGCACAGGCGAACCAGAGGGCTCAGGAGAGGGGCTGCGGGGCTGTGGAGGTGGAGAAGGCAGACGCTGGTGCTGAGTTGCGGGAACCTCCTCTTCTTGCTCTGGCTCTGGCTCCTTAGGTCGGCTAGGGAGGCCAGGCATGGGAACACCACCCCTGATGCCTGCATTGGGCTTGCTCGCGTTGTCGAGAGGCGGCGGGCTAGAAGCCACTGGCTCAGGCACAGGACGTGAGCTGGGTGCTCCCATTGGGGCAGCGCCTGCAAAACGGTCCTTGAGGGAGCTCACACCACCAGATGGAGAGGTCGGCTCTTCTGGCGGCGGCGGCGGC
>JAODYC010000021.1:630-18942 GCA_026262405.1 Curvularia hawaiiensis | reverse complement strand
GCTGCTGCTGCTGCTGCCCAGAGTGATGCGCCGCCGCCCGTAAAGCGCAAGGCGGATGACGAGGATGCTCCCACCCACCACCATGACAGGAAGCGCAACCGTCGCGCGTCGTCGCCTTTGCGCTGCGCGGGGCTACCACCAGAGCTGTGGCAGCACATCTTCTCCTTTTGTTCCCTCGCTGATCTCGGTCGATTGATCCAGGTCAATCGATCTTTTCGTTCCTATCTCACAGACGTGCCCTCCGCCTCGACTTCAAAGTCGGGCGCTGGCTGTCTGCATCTCCTAAAGTCTGAATCGTTGTGGGCCTCTGCCCGCAATGCACTGTCTACAAAGCCCCCAAAGCCTCTTCCGGGCTTTACTGAGCTGCAGATGTGGCAGCTGGCCTGGTCCAAGAGGTGCCAGTTTTGTAACAAGCTTGATTCTCACTCTCCAGGCGAGCGCATATGGCAAAAGGGTCCCGGTCAGGCCGGCGTGCGCGTCATCTGGCCCTTCGCCATCAGGGCTTGTGGGCCGTGTCTGCTCCAACAGTGCCAGACGGTAAGTATACGCAAATTCCGGCTACTCAGCGAGTCGCGACTGACTTCCTAGGACGCGAGCCTTCTCTTTTCCGCTGCCTCTGCCCTGCGGCCTGCTCTGCCCTTCGCCCTTCTTACCAACGACCAGCACTACGTCCCCGCTTACTTGCTCCAGTCTGCGACAACGCCAGCCCACGTCGAAATTGCAAAGTACTACTACAAGAAGCATGTCGACGATATTACCCACGAACTCAACGACGCGCTCAGTCGCGGCTCTGCAGCGGCCGAAGAGTGGTCCAAAGGCCTTGACGCCAGAGGCAAAGAACGCATCAAGCTTGCGGAAAACTGGGAACGCTGGGAGGCCAGGAGCCAGTCTGTAGACGAGCACAGGATGGGGGCGAAGCGTGCTGTCTCTGCAGCTCCCTCCCACGCCGCCACGTCACACAAGCACTCGTCCAAATCACCCCCGCATCGA
Source organism: Curvularia hawaiiensis (assembly GCA_026262405.1). Taxonomy (NCBI): domain Eukaryota; kingdom Fungi; phylum Ascomycota; class Dothideomycetes; order Pleosporales; family Pleosporaceae; genus Curvularia; species Curvularia hawaiiensis. Next base: position 17,952 of record JAODYC010000021.1, on the reverse strand, counting down.
ACACCGTCGCCTATAATTCACGCCCCGGTTCCAGCGAGTAAGTATGGTTCTGCTGTCTCATTTGCTGCCAGACATGGCATTTCATCTCGACATCTTGACAGCACCCCTCCAGTTCGCAACCTAACAGCGGTAGCCCCATCATCGCAACAAGCGCAAGCGCGGCCCCCCACAGCTCCACCACAGGCCTTTACGCCGTCTGGCCAGAGGAATCTACACGATGCAAACGAGGCTAAGGCGTCTCGGAAAAGCGACATAGAACGTCGCTGTCAGCTCATGGACCCTCCAATTGCACCCAACATCTTGCGCCACATGGATTCTTTCAAAGCTGCTATCCAGATATCGCAGCCAATGAACGATTATGCTTGGAGTGTGCTCCAACCCCGCTTGATAGCCCAACTGCCTGCGGCCCAACAAGCAGAAGCTGACCACGTGTCGCGCACAGCTTCTCTTTCCAACAACAAATCCCAGGATCGCCGCCATCTTGATGCGAATTCCAAAGAGGCCAAAGAAGCCATGGATAGGGACTGGGAAGATACACAACGCCCCATCCGCGACAGACTTGATGCGATTGCCGAGGAATTCATCAATCGAGTATGGGATCATGGCCAAGCCGTCACTCACGAGAACAGCCCAAAATTTGCAGCTGACCTGCTAGCCCACGTTCGGCGTACCTTCTATGCCGACAAAGCAGAGAGTGATGGTGTTCAGAGCGCGTCGGCTTCTACTGACCATGCAGATTCTCGACCGAAACTGGTCCTGGAAAACATGAAGTGGGTATACGACAACAAGATCAAGCCGCTAACGGAACCGTTTCGCAAGGAGATCTTCCTTTGCTATGGGAATGGATGCGAACACAACAACAAGTACTATGGCTTCGAGGGCGTTGTTCAGCATTATGGGGCGAAGCATACGGCTGCCTTCAGCTCTGGAAATGTCGTTGTTGCTTGGAGAGAAGCCGAATGGCCAGAGGAGCCCCCTTTCCATCCGGAACCCATGTCTGTCAAGAATCCTCTCCTTACTCACTACGCCGCGGCAACCACAGGTGGGTATGGTGGTTATTTCGGTGGGTATTCACGCGCAGGGACGGCCACCCCACACATGCCAACGCACCTGCCACAAGCAAGTCCCGGGCCTTACAACTATGGAAACCAGTATGCAGGACCGTTTGCTCCACCACAAATGCCGTCCGGCTCGATGAATGGGTTGGATTATCCACAACCATATGCCACCCCTGTGGATGTGTATTCGCACCAGGCAATGGGCCCTCCAGGATATGCTGCCAATGTTGCCCAGAACCCCTATCTGACGTCTCCAGCGATGATCAACAATGCCATAGCACCACCTCCTCCCCCCAACATGCCACCACCGAGCCACGGAATGCCTGAGACCGTCCCCAACGGTACAGAAGATACTGGTCAGAGTACTAGCTCGTTTGACAAGCAAGTAAGTACCGTCATCGAAATGACTCAGGACATGTGGAAACGGACCTCGGGTATCAAGGACATGCCAAATAGTCTCCGGGTTTACGTGCTGTTGCATCGAGTCATTTCCAAGTTTCAAGTAGAGTTCAACCACGAACCTAACTTGAATCACTTCATCGAGGCTCTTTCCAACCATGAGATTCCCAAAGCATTGAAGAAAGCGCCTGGGCTCTCCTGCAAAGCCTGTCAGATTGGGTCTGCACATCATCCGGCTGCTTCTTATTACTCGAAATCTGAAGAGAGGACAACATACACCGTGCTGAACCTCATGATACATTTCCGGAATCAGCATCAATCCTCCTATCAGCAACCCATTCCTGGTCATGGAGTTCCGGCTGCAACGCTTGATTGGAAGGAAAGCATGATTGAGCTCCCCAGCGATCGCTTCATCTCCGGCCTAATCCACGCCGTAGGTATGGATGGGGAGAAGCTACTCATGATTGCGACAGTGTTCCCCAATCTATTTCCTACGCCACTGCCCAAAATTGACGTGACTGACGGCCATGGCCTGGCCTCACCCGCTTCTTCTGGCCCCAAAGACACAGAGAAGGCGCCCGGCACAATCAATGCCCCAGACGAACCAGGAGGAGCTTCTGCTAGTTCGATCATGGTTGGGCCTGAAGCTAATCCATCGTTGCCTGCAAAACCGCCTGACACTACGTACGCATCTCATCGCCCAGCTCCTGCAAGCGAAACCAACGATGGATCGAATTCCGTGAATGCGAGACGGTTTTACAGAGATGGCTCGCCTGCAGAGCGCAGACCACACCACTATGGTGAATCTCGGTACTATGTAAGTTACACAAAGCACTTCGCTAAATCCTTCAGAGCGCTAATCATTAATTCCCTAGATGCCCCGGGATCATCCGGACGATGGGTACCACCACTCACGTGAGTTCGTCGAGTTTGCCCACAGTCCCAGGATCTTCCACGCAGGCCCTGCGTATGACGATTTCGCGGGTCGCCGAACAGCATTCCGGGAGCAGGAACGATACTACGGACCGCCAGAGGAGATTGTCTACACCCACCCCCGTGAGGGAAGTCACGGCAGCCGGGAGTATAGTGCTTACCCACGGTCGGTCAGATACTACGAAGAGGACGATCGTCGATCTGAGTACCGCTACGTGAACGAGCGCCTACCACGCGATGTCAGCCCATCACAAGGCCAGTCAGCAGCAGACAAATTTCTAGCAGAGAACGAACCTCCACAGCCTCCGCCACCACCGCAGCCGGAAGCCGAGCCCCCTGTACCACCACAGGAAAATGAAGCGGGAACTCGTTACACGCCTCCACCTCCAGATGCTCCTGCACCATCGGAGCCAAACGCCCCGATTCGCCCACTGGGCCCGCCGCACCCTAGAGCTCCATCTACCGTTTCCAACAGCTCCAGATACGATGACTATCAACCCAATGGACATCGCATGCCCATGTCTGGCCCGAATGGTCCGCCACGAAGACCTGGACCCCAGCGTCGCAGAGACCGGCCCTACGAACATCGTGGGCACTCTCGCTATTCACGATACATGAGCGTCGCCCGTGACGATCCATATGGCCGTGGATCCAGCATGAGCAGGTCGCAGAGCAGGAGATATGAAGAGCAGCGTCGTCGTCTGGATGAGCAAGAGACGCCACAACCCAACGCTGAGCATGACTATGAACCGGACTATTCCAGAGAACACAGTATTGATCAGCATGGGCAAGACGATGGCTATTATTCGTACCCACGCCGGCACCCACGAGGGTACGTGTCAGTGCAGGATCGTATGCATCCACACGTTCCTGCATACTCACCACCAAGGTATCGCTACGACGAACCTCGCGGACCGCAACCGGTCTATGTAGATGCATATGGCCATCCTGTCCACGAGTATGAAGTCATTCGCGTGCGGGGTGACCCGAGACAACGGGGCCAGTACATGCCGCATCAACCCCACCGCTATGAACCAGATCCTTATGGCTACGTGCCAGTCCAGTACGAAAGACCCCCGCCACAGAGATACAACAGCCGCCCTGAAGAGTATGTGTACTACGAAGAGAGGGAGAGACCCTTGCCCAGACGGCCGGCACAGGAGGCCGAGAGCGATGTTTATGAGCCCCAAGCAACGGAGATTAAAGTTGAAAGCGTACCCGTCCCTATGCCACCGGAAGCACCGTAAGGGCTACCCAGGCCTTCCAGATTACCATTGGCACGGGACCGGAAAATATGATAATGTTTGAGTCTATTTCCAACTTTTGTCTTATGCGGAGTTTTTGCATAACTAAGATGTCTAGCTCATTTCGGTAATGACGTCTTATTTGCTTGGGAGGTTTTGTCTAGATTCTGGGGCTTGTTGCAATTTAGCTCTACGAAGTAATGCGATCTAATTGGTTTTGGGAATTTCGGATGTCAATTGTTCAATCCGTGATGTGTTGTTCGAAATCTGTGTTGAGTGGTCTATTATGCGCTTAGAGCACATGACCAGGAACCGCACTTCTTTCGCTGTCCTTAGAATACCTTTTATGCAATGAACTGAAGAAATGGCCTCTCATGTAGCGGCAGTATCAGAAGTTGGAGCAATAGATGGAAAAACAGCAGAACATGATGACTTTTTTGGGTGGCGCGTTGGCCTTCTAGGAAGGGTATCAAAGGGAACATTTTCTAACAAAGAAGACAGTGGTGGGTCCGGCTACGGCTTGGACTCAATGACCGGCTCTGCCGAGGACGTTTCCTCGACGCCCTGAGCAGCAGCATCGATCTTGTTCTGAGCGAGACGCTGTGATGATTCGTTAGCCATAATTTCACAATAAACATCGCGCATATATACGTACGAGCAAGTTCCTCAACAGCACCGCAATCGTTACCTTGCCAATCGCCGGCACATAAATCGACGCCTTCTCCTTGACCTCTGGCGTGAAATTCCTCTCACTCGAGAAATTGATGCACGCAGCGCCGTCACGCATAAGCTCCAGCGGCACCTTGTATTTATCCCCGGGCACGCCGCTAATCACGACATCACTAAGCGGGAGACAATCTTTGAGTGTCCAGCCAGGCTTCTCGACGACCTCGTGGCGGCGCTTGCGCAGCCCAGCACCGCGCGTGAATTCCTGTACGTCGTTGATGTCCACGCTGTAGACGTGCGCGCCGTCGTTGGCCAGCAGCGCGGCGAGCGGTCTGCCCACAACCTCGCTCCTGTTGATAACCGTAATCGTACGGCCGTGCAGACGATTTCCATACGGCAGAATGGTATTGTATATCCTCAGATACTCGAGTATCTTGATAACCGCGAGGGGTGTGCAAGGTAGAATACTCTTTTTCGTCTCGGCAGGATCGAGGAAGCGGATGTTCTGGTACATATTGAAAATGTAGCGGTGGGAGAGGCCCTCGACGTCCTTGTCGATGGACACGATTTGTTGCAGGTATTGGTCTTGACGGTTGCCGAAGATGGGGTAGTAGACGATGATGCCGTCGACTGAGGCGTCGTTGTTGGCTTCGATGAGGCGGTCTTCGAGGAGTTCGCGGTCGACTTCGCGGAGTTCGAACGCGAAGCCACTGTTTGAAATCATTGCATGTTAGTGATTTAAAGATATTCCCTTTTCCCCCTCTGGAATGAAGGAGTGCGGTCGATTTGGGGCACTGGACTGGCAAAACGAGGTCGTTGTTGCTCACTTTTCAACACAGGTCTTGCCGGTCCATTCTGCGTAGACTCTGGCGGCGGGATCTGCGCTCGACAGAAAGCCTACGAGTAGCGGCTTGCGCCCGATCTTTGACAGGCCTTCGCGTACTTCATCTAGAAGACCTTTCGCGATGTTGTTGGCAAGGATGACTTTGCAATGGGGTTTGTCGTCGGCCATGGTGGGGTAAAGTTTTTAGGGGAGGGAGGAAGGGAGGGGCAGGTTTCTGGGGAAAAGAGCAAAAGGGATGGGTAGAGGAGACGCTCAGGCAAAGGGATCACCCTAGTTATGAACCTGTAGTTTTTTTCACGCAAGACTAAAAACTCGTACCTTGTTTCACCTGCCGAACCGCTTGTCCTACAACTTTTTTTCCACGCAGGCGGATGGGCCCCACTTTCGGTATAGCGAAATCATTGCGTAAAACCACTCTATTAAAACTACTCAATTCATAGTCAAGTTAATTTATAGTATAGATACCACATATTAGATTGGGTTTAAGGTATTCCTATTTGCCTCGTGTCTCTATGAGCCGAACAATGCTGAAATACCAGGGTTTGTGAGAGCAGTTTTGTTCCGACTATCTCGAGCCCCCCACCATCCGATACCGGCCAATCAGCAGCTCCGCAACTCCGTAACGTCACTGTGGGTTGCAAACACTTTTGTGTATCGCGTGCTTCTACGACCATACGTTCGACTCACTCGGACCAATACCTCGTGAGAATGTCAGATATTCAGAAGTACTTGCTGGATTTTGACAGAGATAAGACTGAGGCAACTGCAACTGCTCAAGCAAGCGCCGCGCGTATGTATGAATGAGGGTTCCGGAGGGGCAATGGGCAGTGGGCATGCCATGCTAACAAGAAAACAGGGCTCAAGAATGGGGAGCTGAAGCTCATCAGTCTTGTCACTGACCTAGGAGAGTACCTAAACAGTGAAGATGGGGCGGTGCGGTCCAAGAGTGGGTTGCGGTCGGTGTCGTCTGATACGCCTGCTAATATCTTCCAGCCATGTCGTACCTTGCAGAGGTGCTCTCTTCCACTCCGCAAAAGGTCCTGTCTCTACAGCAGCGTACGTAAGCTGAGAAGTCATTTCCGATACAAGCAGCATTTGTGCATGTACGAGCCGTTGCGATTCCTACACTCTTGATTTGACCGAAGCCGAGACGTCGATGGGATATGAGTGCGGGATTCAGGAATTGTCACATCACAGGGATCTCCAAATCAGTCAGAACGGTTGGGCTAATATTATACACCAGGAAATCTGCTCTGCGACTTTACTCTTTCCCGAACCGAAGACAGTGAAGGGCTAGGATCATGCGCAAAAGCGCTGCTGGCGCTCGAAGCGCTGGGCAAATGGGATGACGAGCGTGTTGTTCGCATAGTCGAAGCACTTCTCTCTAATACACATCCACTGCGACAATACAAGCAGCAGACTGAGCGGTACCCAGTATTACAGCTCATAGACACTCTCATGGCCAGATATCGAGACATTCTCCGAGCCCACCACGATTCGACTCCCGATTTTATGGCGCGCTTCATATCATACTTTGATGGGGAGAAGGATCCGAGAAACTTGATGGTTGTATTTTCGATACTGAGGGTGCCGATGACTGAGTGGAGTATTGGGGGTGATGCACAGGATTTATTCGATTCTGTCTTCAACTACTTCCCTATTACATTCAGGCCTCCCCCAGACGACCCATATGGAATTACCGCCCAGGATCTCAAGGATCGATTACGCATCTGTATCTCTTCTACGGCTGATTTCGCTCCATACGCCTTCCCTGCGCTTCTGGACAAGCTTGACTCTACATCTATGAACACAAAGCGAGATGTTCTAACAACAATTACTGCCTGTGTGAGAGAATACGGACCAAGAACGGTATCATTATACGCGATAACACTCTGGGATGCTCTGAAGTTTGAGGTGCTTAATGTACAAGAGGAGGACCTTGCACAAGAGGCGCTCAAAGCCCTGGCTGCGATCGCAAAAACTCTGTCACAGGGTACACCGGGATCGCTGAATGCCTATCTCAAGCCTGTCATCAAAGAGTGCAATGAGCATCTGGAAGACGCACCAACGAAGCAATCTCAGGCCTCAGCGCGGATCCTACAAAGTCTTGCCAACGTATCCCCGGAAGTTACAAGCATTCTTTTGGAGGGGGTGCTGCCCAACCTCTTTCTCTTGTTCCAAACAGCAGACACGATGGCCAAGCGCCGCGGATTACTGGAGGTCCTTGTCCAACTGGTGAAGGCGAACATTGATGTATACGGCGACTGGACGACTATGGGACCTGGTGGTGAACAAGTCAGCAAAAACGCGCTAGCTGGATTCCGAGATCAAGCTCTGGAAGTTATGCTGAACGGTCTCGAAACAGCCCCCATCAAAGAGGTATCTTTCCGATTGGTGTGTGTTGATGGACTCATCCAGCTATCCAAGGTTCGAGGACTTTTGAGCGATGAGAATGTTGGTAGGATCGTTCAATTGCTGCATACCATTGTCGTACACGAAGAATCATATGGAAAGGATGAGGTCAAAGAGACAGCAATCAATGGCATCGTCGAACTCGCCCATCAGAAACCGCAAGTCGTTGTTGACAAGGCCTTCCCAGCTTTCCTGGCCCAGCTACCGGACACGGACACGGACGGATCTAAGAGCTATTCAACTGTACTCGAAGCTTTTGCGAAGCTCGCTAGTGAGGAGCAGGTCTTTGACACTGTCATCTTACGTCTCAAAAACAAATTTAGCGTAGCGGTTCAACAGCATGCGTCCTCTACGTACATCGTTGCGCTTCTTTCAGCCATTTTATACGCGCTCAAGAAGGGTGAAAAGAAGCTCTCAGATGGCTCAGGCAGCTCGACGTATTACAAGGACATTGCACTGCCACTGATTCAGCGCGTCTCGAGCTCGGATGAGTCGCATCCGGCAGCATTCAATGACGAGACGACTATAGACCTTGTTGGTCGCATCTGCAATCTGATTATCAGATATATGCCTACCGAACAACAGAACGCTATTGCTGCCGAGCTATACACGATGTTCCGTGGCACACCGCAGGCTGAACTTCCACCTTTCAGTACAAGTGCAGCTACAGAAACCGACAAGACCATGATTGTTTCGACACATCTCCTCGCTTCTTTCCGAAAAGACACGAGTCTTCCTTGCGAGCTGCAGCTGCTGATTTCTTCCCTCGCAAACTATGCACAAAAGCCCACACTATCCATTCCCGTTCGGTCAGCATCGCTTCGACAAATGTCACTCGTCATCAACAAGTACTATTCTTCAGCGGCACTGAAGACATGTATGGACCCGCTCATCGCCGATTTCGATCTCCTGAACCCAGAAAAACTAGACCCGCCACGGATACGCATCATCTTTGCTTGTCTGAAGGGTATCGTGCTGCGCAGCAGTCCAGCACTGAACACACTATACCCAACACTGCTGTCGTTGCTATCACATCCTAAATATGGTAGCACAGTAGCCCAAGGCTTCACAGCACTTCTACAACCCGATGATCTCCTGACCAAAGAGAATCACTGCCAGATAGTCGGTCTCCACAAGCACAAGAGCTTTGCCTTATTAGTCCCCAACATCACATCCGCTTTCCGCGACGCAGACGCACAGACGAAGCCAAACTACCTGATTGCTCTGAGCGGAGCACTGAGATGGATGCCATTTGACATTGTCGTCGAAGAAGTCGGACAACTCGTTACTCTACTTCTCCAATCACTCGACCTCAAAGGCGTCGATATCGTCAAGGAAGCTGCAATCGGAACGCTGACCAATACCCTCGCCGAGAAGCCTGCAGTCCTCGAGGAACACGCAGGCGCACTTATCTCCCGTCTTCTGGCTAATGCGATTGTCAGCAAGGATGCAAAGGCTGGTTCACCGCCTCCACCGAGTGTCAGAGTTGCAGCGCTCAAGTGCCTGTTCCTCGTTGCGGAAAAGTTCAAGGAAGAGACATTGGTGAGATATAGGAGGGAAGTAGTCAAGAGGTTGATTGCGGCGCTGGATGACGGAAAGAGAGAGGTCAGAACAGCGGCGGTCAAGTGCAGGGCCAAGTGGCTATTGGCGGATGAGCCGGATGACGATTAGACGTGTATCTGTATATTTCATGTTCTGTTTAAGAATTCACGACGTTTTCACGATTGAAGTACTGAATCTGACGAGTTTGGAGTGCGTGACTTTTGGATTAAACTTTTCTCTCCTTCTTGTACTGCTCCTTCCTTTCTTCAAAGACGCTGTCTCCATATAAGACCCAAATGGTATAGTCTCGCTCGACATTTGAACGCCAGGATACACGATTTCCGTTTAACGCCAGCCAATGCAGTAAGTACACATTCGTACGCTCTTCGACGCGGATTTGCTGAGGACGAATCTTCAACCAAACATAGCCCTTTTACACCCTCATCTTCTTGGGCGTGTTCTCCTCCTCGTCTTCGCTCGCAGTGTCCTCAACACCCACTTCCTCGTCATCGTCGTCCTCGTTTCGGCCACGCTTAAGACCCTTCATCTTCCTTGTCTGTAGGTTGGCAAAGTCCTGCTTACCGACGTGGACCTTGGCCGTCTTGTCACCCATGGCGTTCATGTCGATGTTCTTCTTGGTGCGAGCCTCGGCGCCCTTGGGTGTCTTCATAGCCTGCTTCAGCATGTCTGGATCGGGGAACATTTCGCGACCGAGGGTGAAGTCCATACGAGGCCCCATCTCCTCAACTTCGATTCGTGGAAGCTTCTGTCCGGAGCGCTTTGTGCGCAGAAGGTAGAAGCGCAAGTGGATCGGCGGGTTGGGGCGGTCGTCGGAAGGCTCTTCGGCGGAGATGGAAACCAGATACTGCAAACCCTCGACGTCGACTTCGTTTGTGTCTTGTCCCCTGAAGAAATCCAGGAACAGGCTCTTGGCTAGGGTGTATTTTGTCTGGTTGGGGTCTTCGAAGACGGTGCCATGGAAGCTAATCATGGGCTTGAGACCAAGGGAAGGCTTCTTATTCTTGAATTGCTGGAGCGTTCGGAATGTTTCAGGGTTGATGTAGAGCTCGAGCATGTCGAGCATCTTGTAAGAGAAGGTACGAGCGAGAGTCAGGCAGTGTGGTCGCTTCTTCGAGTGGAGCGACAGAACCAGGAGTGAGGTATCGTTCTTCTGAGAGAAGAACTCAAGCGACGAGGCATCATCGAAGGGATGGATGTCGTTCTTCTTAGTGAAGCGCTCGGCAAAGGGACGCTTGATAGTGACGAGGTCGGCGACGGCAAGCTTAAGGATTTGCGATGTTTTTTGACCGGAGACAAACAGCGTCGTCTTGGGGTTCTCGTGCTGTTGCGGCTCGCGCTTTTTCATCTCACGCTTGGAGCGGGCATTTTTGGGTTTGCTGAGGAATCTTGTTAGCACATGTTGGTCTCGAGGACCTTGCGACACGGTTGACATACGCTTGCTTCAACATTTTGGCGGCGTTGCTGGCTGTGTTGTCTGCGTTGGTCGAGATGCTGCTCTCGAAATCTTGGCGGAAACAAAAAGTTCCAACGATAGCCGGCGCCGGAGAAACGATTCTGCCGATCTGATAACGCGATGACCGGCTCTGAGTGTACCGAAATAGCAAAACGCCTAACTCAGCATTAAAATCACCAGAATAGTATGAACGTATTGTGACGATAATTTCAGTTCTTGACCTCTAGATACTATCGTGTTTCTCTCGTGTTTCTAAGAGTTAAAATGTGTGTTTTGTCAGAATTACGATAGGCAGTCTTGTTCTGACCATTTGGGTACACCGAGAGGCGGGGTGGGGGATTGTTCCGCAGTTCGGCAGCCCCTCTGACGTGATTTCCTCTGCAGGGCGGCGACTAAATATTAATCAGATTAACTTCGCAAAGCCCGCTCGCGATATAAACGTCTCTCACTCGAGTCGTATACATCCCTTTCTCGCATCCATTCCCCACATCGATAAGACAGCCATGGCCACTGTGCAAGAGATACCCGACGAGGCGGCGTTCCAATCCACCGTTTCCGCGCTCCCCGCTTCCACACTCGCTGTCGTTTACTTCCACGCACCATGGGCAAAGCCATGCGAGCAGATGTCTGTCGTGCTCAAGACGCTTGCTAGCACATATTCAGCCGACGCGCCCATCTCTTTCCTCTCTATCAACGCCGAAGAACTGCCAGAAGTCTCCGAGGCTTACGATGTCACAGCGGTCCCATACATCGTTCTGCAGAAGGGTGGCAAGACCCTAGAGACGGTCTCAGGCTCAGACGCCTCCAAAGTACGATCAGCGGTCGAGAAGCACGCTGGCGCTGGCAGCGGCCAGTCGAGTCTACCCCCCGCGCAAACCGTCACACGACCTCAAGAGAACGGCGACAATGCACAAGCTCCCGCGACCGCACCCGAACAGACCCAAAGCGAGCCACAGACAAGTAAGGAGGAGCTACATCAAAGGTTATCCGAACTTGTCAAGGCAGCTCCAGTTATGTTGTTCATGAAGGGCACACCAAGCGCACCGCAATGCGGCTTCAGCCGACAGACCGTGAGCATTCTTCGCGAAAAGGGAATTCGCTACGGTTTCTTCAACATATTGGCCGATGACGAGGTTCGACAAGGTTTGAAGGAGTTCGCCGACTGGCCAACGTTTCCTCAGCTGTGGGCAGACGGTGAGCTCGTAGGCGGCCTGGACATTGTAAGTATCCAAACCGAGCTGGAAGCCAAATTACCACGCTAACAATATATAGGTTAAGGAAGAATTCGAGAATGATCCTCAGTTCCTCTCCCAGTATGCCGCCAATTCATCCAAGACCGCTGCTTAGACAGCGAAGAAAAGTATGTGATGTGGCGGATACGGCAAAGCAAGACATAGCACTGGTTCCGTGTTAAAGGCGCAGTAGTTGTCTTGGGGTTCTCTTCTGAATAGCTGAGGGCTCAGTAACAAACTCGACGAGTGTCTTGAGAATAAACACCCGTCAACGACTACGTGGAGAGGCTCCGTTGTCAAACTTAGGTGATGCGACAGTAGCCACTTCCACGGTTATGGACGTCGTGCATGGAACAACAGCATTGCTGTGAAAAGGTTTCTCTTCGGTGTATATGCGTCTTGGGTGATTATCACTATCTTATGCTTGTTAGTCTGCTGTATATACATCTTTAATGATATGGTGTGGTGGATATCGAACCTTTAAATACGACCAAACCTCCACTCCATCGCCGTTCTATACTTAGGAGTAGTCTCAACGACTGTTACGACATGGTTATGGCCCCGGCCATGACGATGCCCACATCGGAACATAGACTAGCGCAACCCTCAGCCGAAGCGGTTCCCCGCCCATCTTCGTTCCTTTGACACGCCTACCTTCATTGCAAAAGCTTTTCCCACCACCAGGCATCGAGCCCGGAAAATATAGCCAGAGGTTGGTGTGTCAAGTAGTCTTACGCATGCGAAATGCCGTTTTCCTTTAACAACATGGGAGCATGCAGGGACGGCATCAAGTATGCTCTTCACCCAGGCTTCGGACTCCGAAACAGCGGCAAGTTGCTGCAGCCTTCGGTGTGATGCAGGAACGCTGAAAACAAGATTAAATATCATTTGGCCCGCATATGCCCCGAGACGCCTTTGCTTTGTCGCGTTGAGATGTGTCTTTGATCTTTGCGTTTCGCAATAAACATCCCCTACAGCAGGACTCTGTGCCTAAACCCAGCCTCAATCTTTTGCTTCAAGAAACAGCGCTTGGGTTTCTGACCATGCCCTCCTCACCACCTCCTTCGAAAATACCTCCGGTAAAACCAGACACCAAGTCTTTCCCGCGTATTCTCTGCCTCCACGGCGGCGGCGTCAATGCCAGCATCTTCGAAGCGCAATCGCGCTCTCTCATCCGCCATCTACAACACTCATTCCGCCTCGTCTGGGCCGACGCACCCTTCTTCTGCGACCCACATCCAGACATCATCGGCGTCTACAGTGCCCATGCACCCTTCCGGCGGTGGCTGCGGTGGCAAACCTCGCACCCAGAAGTAGACGAGGAAACCTGCATCGAAGAGATTGGATACGCTATGCGCACCGCCATGCTAGACGATGATCAAGCAGGAGGAACAGGCGAATGGGTGGGCCTGATGGGATTCAGCCAGGGCGCGAAGTTGTCTGCTAGTCTACTTCTTGAGCAACAGGCACGAGAAAACGAAGCCAGGAGACGAGGCGAAGCGGCACATATAACACCAGGCCTGACTGGCATCCCTGGCATCAACTGGCGGTTTGGCATTCTGCTAGCTGGAAGAGCGCCCCTGAGTAATCTCAACCCACGCCTTCTGAGCAGCAAGGCGCTCGTGAGTGCGGGAAATATCTCAGAGGGATTTGAGTTTTGTGCTGAGGTGGATGAAGAGGCGACGCTCAGGGTGCCTACGCTGCATGTGCATGGCTTGGCAGATCCGGGACTACATTTGCATAGGAAGTTGTTGGACGAGTATTGTGCAGAGGGGACGGCAGCGTTGGTGGAGTGGGAGGGTGCGCATAGGATTCCGCTCAAGAGTAACGATGTCGATCGTGTGGTCGGTGCGATTTACGACCTTGCTGAGGAGACGTGGGTGAAGGTGCTGAGGACGGTGTAAGAGGGCTGGACTAGGGGGGGCGCGATGGAAATCTCGAAATTCCGTTATTGATATGATTTTTTTTGGTACTTTTCCTAAATATCTCGGGGGTGGGGAGGATCTTTTGTAACGTTCTTGGAACGTATCATAGATATGCTCATCTTGTTATTTCACGACTTTGGCGCGCTCTCTACGAAAATACGGATTGTATAGCCGTATCAATCTCCTCTCGAATGAGTACAGCATACTTATCAGTACTGTGTACAGGCAAACCTCACCATCTTTCCGAATGAATACAAACTCTACTTATTCCATCATGTCCTTCAAACCATAGTACAATTTTCTCCCGCCCTTACTTTACCCCACGTCCTGAATCGACCCACACCCCTCATCCCCCATCTATCCATACCGTTATCTCGATCTTGATACGCCCTCTAGCTCTTCTATACATGCAGTGCGCCAGAACAGAATCTGAAGAGAGAAGGAACCGGGTAACGACCGGGCCGGGCCGGTTTGATGTCAACAAGGCTTGACCGCGCCGGTAACCTCGACGAATCCTTTCATGCCCGGTTTCCTATCGGACATCAGGGTATAGACATGGGTTTAATCTGATATGGCAAAGGTATTCTGTTGGTGGTTTAGGCGCGATGGTGTAGTGTGTGTGTTTCCTGGAAATGTAGATCGTCGAATAGTGGCTGCCATGGTGGAGGCAATTCTCGGATTGGAGGCTTACTGTGAGTAGAAGATACAGATAGTCTATGTCAGATTCGCCTTTTGGGTATTCCAGGTATAGGGGCGTTTGACTTGGCTTGATGCTTTACATAGTTTCCGGATACAGTTCAGACTTCTTCTAAACAATTGAAATATGGCCGGTGGATTGTATAGTACGTTATGGTATCGAGTTACAAGATAGGACAAGAGCTGATTGGCCATGTGATCTGATGCTTTGTTCATGCTGTTTTATCGCCTTCTCCTAAATGGGGCTAGACTAGCTTCCATATGTAACATGAGGGTGTGAAGCAGAAGTTAAATCATGGAGATTGTGACCTAGGAGAAACCAAACCACATGATGGGTCAACGGTAGAATTGTACGTAATCCGAATGAACGGCATCGACTATCAAACTCCTTGAGCTGGAGCAAAATAGATCGTAATGATAAAATCGCTCCTCCCAACAGACTGTACGTGCGTTCCAATAATTCGATTTGACGTATAGGTACCACAGGACTATTACGTTTAGAAATGCAAGCTGAAAGCAGAGACAAGAGAAGTGTCAGCACCACCCCGCCGCCAGCATCTGCAATGTGCATCCTCTCGTGATGTGTTGTAAGCTGGGGGAGGGGCATTGCAGACCGGGGACAACCCCGCTGGCTAGTGATGGCAAGCGGATATGGCACGAGTTGCACACCGACAGTTTCGCATAGGTAATGGCTTGCAAAGGCTCTGGGCCGGTGACGAGGACGATGTACGTTTCATGGTCGCCTTCCTAAAGGGAACCGGGAATAGACGAACCCTGAGCGAATCGGAGTCGAGCGTCTTCCGCGTTAGAAAGTCAACCCTCGCATATCTTCGGCTCCGCGCGCTTCTCGAGATGCCGCACGCCTTACAAAACTTTCGACATGGCCATGCCGCGGCCACACATATATCTCCCCTGGCGCATCTGTAGTACGTGGACCTCTCCACGCACGGTCCAATTGACCTCACACATCTCCAAGGAACCTCTTTGACTGCGAACATTCGAGCTGTTGCCACACCTGCCGTCCGCCCCGCAAGCCTTCCCTTACGCCACCTGCATACCTCAACAGCACGTTTCAACATGGGCGAATTTGACCAGTATGCTGCCATGAGCAGCAAGAACCTACAAAATGGCACACTCTCGGACGTAATGGCCTGGGGCAGTGAAAAGAACCCAGCCGCTTTCGACTTGCGTTCAGATGTGCACACAACACCAACTATGTCCATGCTCAAGGCCATCCAACAATGCACCCTGCTCGACGATGTCTTCATGGAGGACCCTACTACACTGTCTCTTGAGCGCTTTATCGCGGACCTGAGCGGAAAAGAAGACGGGCTTCTGGTTCTTTCAGGCACCATGGGCAATCAGGTTGCATTCCGAGCACACCTTACCTGCCCTCCACACGCTGTGATTGTGGACCGACGAGGCCACATTGTCAACTACGAGGCAGGAGGTGTAGCTACCTTGTCGCAGGCCATGGTTCAGTCTCTTGACGCGACAAACGGCACATACCTTACTCTGGAAGACATCCAGAAGTATGCAGTACTCTCAGACGATGTTCATGCCTGCCCAACGCGCATGATTTCCCTCGAAAACACACTGAACGGCGCCATCATGCCGCTTTCTGAAATCAAGCGGATATCAGCCTGGGCGCGCCAACATGGCATCATCATGCACCTGGACGGTGCACGCTTGTGGGAAGCTGTGGCTGCCGGCGCCGGTACCCTGAAAGAGTTCTGTGCCGAATTCGACAGTATCAGTCTATGCATCAGCAAAGGACTCGGCGCGCCGATTGGTAGTCTCCTCGTCGGCACAAAGGCATTCATCAAACGCAGCCGCTGGATCCGCAAGTCGATTGGCGGAGGCTTGCGCCAAGCGGGTGTCGTGGCTGCTCCGATGCGTGTTGCCATTGAGGAGACATTCCTTGGTGGGAAGCTTGTACAGTCGCACAACAACGCAAAGAGGGTTGCAAAATTGTGGACCGACTTGGGAGGTAAGCTGCAATACCCGGTAGACACCAACATGGTCTGGCTGGACCTGGGCGCCCATCAGATTGAACGGAACCAGTTCATCGAGCTAGCGGAGAAGTATGGAGTCAGAACAGGCAGTCACAGGCTTGTTGTGCACTACCAGATTGGAGAAGAGGCGATTGAAGCGCTGCGGAAGACTTTCACAGAATTGTTGACAGGTAAAGAGTCAGCCGGGAAGAAGGCTGAGGCGCCGCACGATCCGGAGGATCTGAAGCTGAAGGGCAAGGGCGTAGAGTAGAGCAGGCGGCGATTTACCAGCCACAGTGAAATATTAGTTAGTGCGATATATAGACTAATTAGATACCTGCACTCAGCCACGCAGCCCCATCGATCGTGAGTACCTATATAGCTAGTGCCGCATAGAAGCGGAGAAAACGCAACTTAGACGAGCTAGGAGCTAACAAGTTGATAACATCAAACGTGACTACAACGATTATGTACAATATGCGGTAACTTGACCATTGTAAAAACCATACCCTGCATGACAATAATTACCAGAACTATGGCACCGCGTTGGTGGATCCTAAGCCAGATTAGTTTTCGATTGTTATTAGTTAACACAACTCTATCTTTAAGATAGCCAGGAACTTACACAACTCGATGTCACTTTTTCGTTCAAGCTATAACATATACCTGCCCATGCACCTTCAATAGCACATTTCTATGCTTATTAGATTTACTGCCCTAAGAGTTCAATTAAAGATAGTATACTTACACCTACTGAGGCTGGATTGGCTTGTGGAACTGCTGATACAATTGGGAGAAGAGACACTACTGTAAAGAGAAGGGATTTCATATTGGATATCTGTTCTTGTATGGTAGTAGTAGGTTGTGCGTGTTATGGGGTAGGCCTGTTACACGGGGTTATGC
>JAODYC010000209.1:0-20623 GCA_026262405.1 Curvularia hawaiiensis | reverse complement strand
TCTTCTTCTTCTTCTTTGCGGCGGATCGCAGCCCAGTCGTAATCCATCCATCCCCTGTGTTTAGCTCTCAATTCTTCAAACGAATATTCTTCAGACATTGGGTCGTCATGGTTAGGATACACTTTTTCTAAATCGACAAAGACAACCTCGAGTCGGCCTGTCCTTGGGTTGACAGCTTGCTGGTATTCACGCAACGGATGTGGGCTGACATTTTCGTCTTTGACATTTGATTTGCTCTGAATACATAAATGGCAAACGCCCACCAATTAGTCCTGCGATCGTAAATATGTGAAGGGGCTGACAGAGGCGGCTCAACTCACTTCATCCTTGAATATCATCATCTTGGGAACGCCCGTGTTCTTCTTGCCAACTTTCAGCGTCTCGCCAGCCCAAGGCCGCGCCTCCTGTGTATTTTCCTTCTTGCGATCCGCCAGCGATCCAATGCTGTCCCAGCCCTCGGTGCTGCCAGTAGAGGCAGGCCTTGCTGCATCATCACCATCCGAGAAAATGGCGAGTTTGGCTTTTCCAGACCTGGATGTACCTGCTGCAGGCTTTGGTTGAGCCTGCGCTTGTGAAGCCGGGGCACTTGGTGAGGCAAGTGAAAATGGGTCCATTTTCGCCGCTAGCGCTGGGCGGACAGCGGGCAAGGCAGGGCTCGTAGGCTCCTCGGCTTGCTGTGGTCGGCTCTCACACCGGTGCTGGAATTCACCATATTTGCGGATCAAACGCTCTGTTGGGCGAGCCCCACGCTCAATACCCATGTTGTACACCTCTTCTGCCTGCGCGAATCGGCCTGCAGATTCTAGCCAAGCGGCGAACTCTTCGTAGTAAAGCGCAAGCTCCTCGCCAATGTGGTGTCGGGCAAGGTATGCAAAAGTTTCGCGCGGCGCATCTGAGAAGAGATGGATGTAGTGTAGCCAGAGCTTGAGATAGCGGGCATCGTTCTTGTACTGTGGCGACGACTGGAAGGCCTTGGTCGCGCGCTCGAGTAGCGGGCAGAGCTGCGACTGGGGTGTGTTCTGAGCGGAGGGGTACGCGTCCAGCGTCCATTTAACGTAGCGGTCGTAAACGTCGAGGGGGTCGTCAGAGTCGTCAATGGCCATGAGCTCCTTTTCGTACTGCAGTCTAGTCGCGCTGTTCGCATCTTGCATTTGCGAGGGCGACGGGGTTTGGCCAGCGGCAGAGGTCAGTGGCGGTGTGTACAATTGGGCGAGGGCTTTGGCAGAGCGGCCGCTGGGGAGAGACTGGATGTTTTCCTTCTGGTTTTCGATCACCTCGAAGTCGATGAGGTCGTCGGAACCCATGGTGCCGGTTATGAGGGTGGGGTATCACAAAGAAAAAGAGAAAAGGCTGGGTATAAAAAAAATCACAGGCGGAAGAATCGAAGGCCCTACCTGGTGTCGCTGTGTTGCTGGATGTATGTGTGTTTCAGGGTCGGCGGGGCACGCATGTGTAACTACACGCTAGAGCACGCTTGCCCTGAACTTGTAGCGTTGCCACGGTAACCCTACGGGCAGCACATGGTTGGAGAAGCTCAAGTCAAGCAGTGCACAAGGACAAAGGAAGTCGCATGTCTGTCTTTGCTACGGAATAAAATGGATTCTCATTGTTGTACAAAAATCCCTGACTAACCCTAGCTTTCTGGCATTTGCGAGCAGCTCCCATTAATCAAAGATCACGCCCATGCGTCCTCTTGCCTGATGCGAGTTCATCAACTCGATCATCTTGGGCACCTCTTCCAGCTTGTACACTGTCATGTGTGGCTTGATGTTGTGTTTTGCGGAAAACTCAATGGCCTCTCTCATGTTGTAGCATGCTGTTGCAGTCAGCCTCGCCATGGTCTCTTTCAAGGGAGAGGAAAAAAATTGGACTTCGCCTTGACTTACTTCCGTTACTCGCTCCCTTAATCCTATACCTCCCTAGTGCAATATCTAGGCCGTTAAACTCCAGCGGCTTCTGCGGGATTCCTACCACCATGATCAAACCCTCTCCAGGCTTGACTATGGCTGGGCAATCATCGTACGACTTCTTGGATGCTGTAAAGTTGACTGCTGCATGTACACCTCCGCCCGTGAGCTCAACAATCTTTTGCTTGTAGTCCTTTTCTGTCATGGAATTGAACGTGTAGTCTGCACCACAGCTCTTGGCTTCTTCTATGGCTGCGTCTGTAATATCAACAGCGATAACTTTATGGCCCATAGCCTTGGCGTACTGAATGCCCATATGGCCAAGTCCACCGCAGCCGATGACTGCAATCCATGAACCAGCAGGCAACTCGCAGTCTGCGATTCCATGATAAGCGGTTATGCCGGCACAGAAAAGAGGTGCCGATGTCTTAGGATCCACTGTGATAACCAAGTCAGCTTTGATCTTTTTCTCGTTTCTATCCCCACTATGATGGCTCTCTTTCATCTGGGACATGGACTAACAATTGTCAGGTAGAATTATCGCCTCTCGGGCATCTACTACAGCATACTCCGCGAAATACCCATCGGCAGTAAAACCCTGCATCTTAGTTTTGCCCGTCGAACACCAAGAGTTGTGGACGTTCTTGCAGGAGTAGCACTCGAAGCAGCAGTTGACCGCACAAATGAAGCCTACTGGGTCATTCTCTTTGAATTTCCTAGCCACCTCTCCTGATCCGGTTGTGACTACTCTGCCAGTGCCTTCGTGGCCAATGGTAACAAGGCTCTTGCCGAGCTGAAGCCCTTGTTCATTGGGCTCGAAAAGCATCACATCGGTGTGACAGAGGGATGCGCACTGGATCTTGACGAGAATCTCATGTTCGCGGGGCTGTGGGACAGGCACTTCGTTGAGGTGTAGCTTGTTGTCTCGTGCGTCGTACTGCTGCGCCAACATAGTCTGTACTTTTGATATGGAACCCATGGTGGAGACTTGGTCCAAACGAAAGATTCCGAGTGTACAGGAGGATTGGCAGGTTGGACGAGAAAGTAGATATGTACAAGCAAACTACTCAGCCACCAGGGATCCAGAAGATGCGAGTAATACGAGTCCACTGAGAAATCTGGACACGTCGTGTAGTGGAGCCATGGCTCTATGTCCTTGCCGGGAATGGTCTACCGCTGCATGGCAGTGGATTGGATGATATTTCCCGAGCAGGGCGAGAAGAACCCCGCGATACGAGTCAAGAAGGTACAGCGATTCTAGGAAAAGGGCATGTAATGCATTAGAATTATACAAATAAAGAAGGAAAAACTTCTGCTCTGGGGTATACAAAGGAAATCAAAATATGCCAAAAATACAGCGAGGCTAGGCGAGGCTCGTCGCTTCTACGATAAGACATAGGAAATGACAAAAAAATAGGGTATCAGATGCAACTTCCAAATGCGCCGAGGGATGCACTCCAGCCCCACACCTTCCCTGATCACACTGAGGGCAATGCACGGCTTGCCTTACTGCTCTTTTATCCTCATCTCCGCTTGGTTGTCCAGTCTTACACTCTCCTTTCGTACGTAACAATGGGTATCTTGTGAAGTGTGTTTGCGTCGGTGGCGCAAACGGGTATCCGTCTCGTCTCTTCTTTTCTTCCAGACAGGCACGCTATCGTCAGAGCGCGCCTCTTACCGCACCCAGGGTAAGAATCTCGACCAAGAGGCCTTCTTCTTAGAAGGCACTTTTTTCCCCAGGTTCGCCATGTAAAGAGCGTAACTTCTTTCCATCTTCGCAAACGCTTCCTGCTTGGCCTTCTCGCACTCGAGCGGATTGTGATCCCAGTCCGGGTTGCTCTCAGGCGTGTGGTCGCCGTAGTAGCGTGGAGAAACCGAGGGCCAGCCAAAGTCGCGAACTAGCAGGTCGTTGGAGCGAGGTACACCCATCTCGCAATTCTCGCCAATGGTGGAAAGGCTCGGCGCAATTGAAGAACCGCATGGAAGCGACATGGTTGTGAGTTCTGGGCACGACTGCACGGTATGCGACGCGTTGGTAGAGCGACTGAGCGAGCGAGCGAGCGAACGATGATGGTGGTATACGTGTATATGACGCGGGTGCGAAACGGCTGCAGGAAGAGACAGAGAAGGCTTTCGTCGTAGAAAATAAATGAAGGAAAACAGAGTGCGCTATACCATGGCCTGCCGGCGATGTGTCGGTGCGACCTGTCGGAGGGCCGCGGGTATTGAGGCTTTTGGCAATGGGTTGACAGAGACTGCCCCGTCCATGCGCTGCACTGTGCGTGTCGCCCTCAGGGGAGCGAGCAATTACTAGTCTGCTTGCGCCACGCGCTCATAGGGCGGACAGGAACGCCTGGCCTAGTTTAGCGACAATGAATCTCACTCTCCGCATGCCATGACGCACTAGATGATGATCATAGTCATGGCTGTTCTTCGATACTAGCATCGACGTCTAGAACATATCGCGTTTGTTTCACATTGACTGCGTCCCGGCCTTGCGCTATCTATTCTTTCCGCCAATCCTCAACACCACCTGCTATCAATGCTGCCTGGCTCTGCTTATTAATGCCGGCTGCTCAACGTCTTGTTCAAATTGAATGCCGCCGAGATCAATGCCAGATGGCTAAACGCCTGTGGAGTATTGCCCAGCTGTTCTCCTGAACGCGCAATCTCTTCGGAGAAGATGTGTAGATGATTTCCAAACCCCAGCATGCTCTCAAAGATAGTGACCGCTTGCAAAAGATATTTTTCGTCGTACGCACCAGCCTGTAGTTGTTAGACACATACACGAGCAAAACAATGGTAAGGGGCTGTAGCACTTACTCTTGTCAGCGCTTCAACCAACCAAAAAGTACACATGGAGAAGCTTCCTTCCTGACCCCCTACGCCATCATCACTAAGCGCGTGGTTATACCTGAAAACTAGGCCAGTGCTAGTCAAGCCACCCTTCTCAGGGGGCTTGAGTATACGGTCCAGCGTGTTGAGAAACCGAGGGTCCGTTGGCGCTATGAAAAAGACTAGAGGCGCAATTAGTACGGCGGAGTCTAGAATGTCACGCGACTCGTAGCTCTGGACAAAGCACTCCAGCTTTGAGTTGTAGCCCTTCTCCATGATCTCTTCGTAGATCTCATCGCGAACTCGGTACCACTCTGCGCGGTGCGGGCACGGGAAACTCCTCTTGTCGGCAAGGCGTAATGCTCGGTCAAGCGCGACCCACAGCATCATTTTGCTATACACAAAGTTCTGCTTCATGCCACGAACTTCCCAGATTGACATGTCTGGCTCTTTCCATATGGTGCACACATAGTCTGCAATCTCCCGCACTGAGAGCCACTGGTCATACGAGATTGGGCGCCCGAATCTGTTCACAAGGTAGATTCCATCCATCAATTCACCGTATATGTCGAGCTGTATGTGCGAGGCTGCACCGTTTCCAATCCGGACGGGCTGACTCGCTCTATAACCTTCTAGGTGTGGAAGCTCAAGTTCCGGCAGGTCACTGACTCCATGGATACTAAACATGATTGGAAGGGCTCCGTGCCGTGCTTTCGCCTCCTTGACGCGCTGGAAAATGTAGCTAACGTATGCTTCGGCTTCGTTGTTGAAACCCATACGAAGGAAGATGTATATCGTGAAAGACGCATCCCGGACCCATGAGTAGCGATAGTCCCAGTTGCGCGAGCCTGTATTCTCTCAGCAAATGCTTCATCTCTTTGAGAATCACATACCTCCAAAGTCTTCGGGCAGAGAGAACGTCGGTGCAGCAACAATTGCTCCAGTTGGCTCGAACGTCAACATCTTCAGGAGAAGCAGGCTCCTTGTAACGACCTCTGCCCATCGGCCCACATACTTGCTTTGCTGGATCCATCGAGCCCAATACCTGTGAGTACTTTGCTGCAATTCAACGACCTGATTGGTTTCTATGATGTCCGGTTGGTGGTCGTCCGCATCGCGCAGGATGAAGGATACAGCCTGTCCCTCGGCCAAAGTAAAAGTAGCCGTAACACCATCGCCCAAGTTCTGAGGCTCTGGCGTCTTCTCAAAGACCACCCTTGGACATGATGTCTCTGGCTCCTCACCACAGTCGATGGTGACGTTCAATTCCAGGGACAAATCCTTGGATCTAAAGGTCACGCGCTGTGGAACATGTCCTTGTGAAGCCTTGCCCAGATCGGCGATCTCGGTGGTGTGCTTGTCTTGGGCATAGTTGAACGCAGGAAATACCTGGACGCTCACCTCGACAGAACCCCGCATGCATTCCACACGCCTTACGAGCCATTTCTTCAAATCCGGACGCTCAGGCACATTTCCAGTGTGCTCGCTCGCGATGACATTGGCGTGGAACTGAGCATCCCAGTTCTTATCATTTGGCCTGGGAAAGAAATCCACAACATTCATGACACCCTCTTCTTTCAAGTAGCGCGTTTGGAGAATGTTGCTCACAGGAAGGTATTGTTGTTTCGTAGTACAAAAATCGTCGCTCGTCGGGCCTATGGTGAAATGGCCGCCCTTCTCTTTATCAAGAATTCGGCAAAAGACTGACGGCGAGTCAAAATGTGGCCAGCACATATAGTCGAGACCACCATCAATAGCAACCATCGCACAAGTACGCATGTTTCCAATCAACCCATAGTCTTCAATGGGCATATATCCATTCGCAGTACGTCTCGAGCTTGACCCGCCCGGGCCTGTTCTATAGCTCTTCGAATCTTGCATCTTTTCTTCTTTGTTGCTGTGTTCTCGATAAAGCTCGGTACCGCTATACCCATCCAAAGGCAAAGGTGTGCGGGATGTATGTGTATTGATGATATCCTGGAGGAGCTTCCCACCAGGCGAATTGGGATCTTTTTTGTCGATGTTGGACTTTGACATGCTGCTGAAGTGCCGGACCGGAACAGCCGGAGGAGGGGTGTTAGTATGGAGATAGTGTAACAGCTGTGGTATTCGTGTAAGATCGGCCAATGGTGATGAAGTGTGACGTCAGCGGATATTGCTTTCACTCCACCACGATGCCTAACAGGGTTAGCAAGAATGTTTCGCTGCCGTATCATCATCCTACAAGCATTACGTTTCAATGGCTGGGAAAACATCGTTTAGTCGAGTACATGTAAAGAACCAAGACCACAGAACAGGAGCCGGTCAAGGGAATTGGGGAAACGGGGGAGTATAAGTGATTGTAGTTGGACTTAGATGATAGTGAAGGTAATTGGAACAGAGGGCTCTATTAAGGCTGCGAGGGTTAATTCAGGGGATAATTTGCGAGAGGAGAATCCTTTTTCTGAAGGCAGTACTACACAGCCAGTATCAGTATATTTACTCGATGGGTCAAAATTAACACCAGCTAGTCCTTTTTATGCCTTGCCTTCGTAGTCCCTCTTCCAAATTTCCTTGAACATCTCCTTGTCCACGGCAAACTCCTCGAGGAAATCCCTCTCGAGGTC
This sequence comes from Curvularia hawaiiensis, assembly GCA_026262405.1. NCBI lineage: Eukaryota > Fungi > Ascomycota > Dothideomycetes > Pleosporales > Pleosporaceae > Curvularia > Curvularia hawaiiensis. The sequence continues at coordinate 13,275 of JAODYC010000209.1, read as the reverse complement.
ATGTGTTCGTTTGCCCAATAGCACCAGGCTGTGCAGCGGCTTGCCCAGATCTGCCTCGCAAAGCTGTGCCAGTGTGCCTGCAACGATCTGCTGGTCTTCTGCTCCAACCCTTGCAACACCTACAGCCAGACTGTCCTTTGTGTATGCTCCCTCTTTCTTCACATCTTCTTCAATTTCTATCATTTGCTGCGCGCATTGAGCAACTGTCATGTACCGCGGCGGCTCGTAGATCTTGCGTCCTCTTGCCATGTTCTCCAGACTCTGTTCTTTGACTTTGATATCCAGGAGCACAAGTGTATGCAAGCCGATGGTAACATTCTCTTTGATGCGGTCGTAGAAGGAGGCTGGCTTCCAGTTATCAAGGAAGAACACCATAGATACGGTCTGTCCAAAGTTGTAGAGTTGCAGGCCGGTGGTGCCGATCGAGGTGAGGATGCTGGCATTGGGGATTGAGCGCGTAGGGATAGAGAGTTCGCGAGCACGGAGGACAAGGTCGGTGTGTGTGGTCGCTCTATCGTATTGTCAGACACAACTCATATGGCTGAAGAGGGCAGTGCGTACCCGAATGGATCTCCTACTACGAGGAATGCGACATCGACTTTGTCGGCATCCTTGAGGATGTCGTCGCTTGAAGACTCGACCATTTCGCGGTCCGCAATGATGACTTCGCGGCCATAGAAAGCTTCCTACTGCCGTGCCAATTAGGTTTCTAGCCCTTGATCTTTTGGTACTATATTCCACTCACAAGCACATCCTTCTCTACTAGCAGCACTGCTGTGTACGCCTCAAGGTAGACCCGCTCTGCCTTCTTCACAATTTCCAGACCCTTGACGGTGATGTCCTTCTCATCCGCCAAGCCGAGACCCACAAGGTACAGCATGTTTGGCGATTCTTGACGCGTTCAGCGGATTAATCGTTCGTGATGGTGGGGTATATCGCCAAATTCACAAAAAGTTGGCGGGGTCCATTTTGCTCGTAGGGCTGAGCCTGTCTGGGCTTAGCGTCGTCACATCAAGCATCCTCTGAAATCACGCTAGTAGACCGCAGACCGCGTCGGCAACCTGGCCTTCATTCACGCCTACCGACAGACACAACGCCTAGTAAACCCTGCTTATCATACCGGATAATTGTATCGCCACTGCGACACGTATTTTATGGTTTGTAGAGCTTCGGACACAGAGAGTCGGGCATCATGTCGGACAAGGATAAGATGGCGAAGTACCGGACGGAGATCCAGCAGGTTAGTGCATCTCGTGTTATAGTCAAGTCATTCTTCTGTTTCGCCATTTTTCTTTAACTGGGAGTTCTTGTGAGAAGAGGAGAAATCGTATCGAGAGAATGACACAGATCTCTACTCTGTTTGCGTCTTCCATGGTTCTTCCTGTTAGCACGACAGGCAGACAGATCCTCAGCATATCGGCTGTCGCTTCTACCAACATTTCTTCACCCAGCCTATTCGTTCCTTATGTCTTGTGAAGAGGAGAATTCGACTATCGACATAAACTATGTTAATCCCTTGCCTCCGTCTACATAGCATGTTGTCGTTGTCGTTCTCCCTATCACCTAGCACATCTGTGTATGAGCTTCCAGCGCAGCGAACCGACATTATGCAAAGCACTCATATTACCCACCTATTTCCTAACCCAATCTCGTATCTCTACATACATTGTAACACGCCAATAACATGGCTTCCTTGTCATCTCCCTCGTCTCGACTTCTTCAAGCCCGTCGTTTTATATTCTTAAACCGCTTGAAATATTCCTCAATCTCACTGTTTCACAGATGATGTTCGTCTCCGGAGAGACCGGTGAGCCTTCTCCAGAAACGACTACCTTGATCGAGTCCATTGTACAGGATCAAGTACAACACATGTTGCGAGAATGCACCGCTCTCGCAACGCGCCGTGGTTCCAAGTCCATTTCTACTGACGACCTCTTCATGCTCATCCGCCATGACAGAGCCAAAATCTCGCGCCTCCGCCACTTTCTCCAGTGGAAAGACGTTCGTCGATCCGTCAAAGACTCCGACGACAAAGGCGGCGATGCCGGCGCTGACGTAGGAGCTGGAGACGCAGACATAGCAGCCGGCGTAGTTGGCGCAGGCGGGCCTGGCGCCGCTCCGGTCGATGCCTCCAAGAAAGCCAAACGAGCCAAAGTCGATCTAGTCTGGGACGTCCAATCCTTCTTCACCGAGTTCCCTCCCCAAAAAGATGACGTGGAAGACGAGGAAGAAGAGGAAATGAACTATGCGACCCTCCAACGTCTCAAGAACGCAGACGAACGTACGAAGAACATGACACGCGAGGAATACGTCCACTGGTCCGATTGCCGTCAGGCATCCTTCACCTACCGCAAAGGCAAGCGCTTCAAGGAATGGGCTGGCTTCGGCCTCATTACAGACTCCAAGCCTTCGGACGATATCATCGATATTCTCGGTTTCCTGACGTTCGAGATTGTCCAGACACTCACTGAGGAGGCACTCAAAGTCAAGGATGCAGAGGACCTGTACAAGAAGAGCCATGGCGGGGAGCAGAACCGTCTCAAGAGGAAGAGAGAAAGAGGCCTGTTCGATCCTCCCGAGGAAGCCAGGGAACCGGTTCAACCAAGTCATGTACAAGAGGCTTACAGGAGGCTTCAGAGAGGCAACAACAAGGCAAAGGCCATGCTCAACTTCACAAGGGGCGTGCATAGAGGAGCCCTGAAATTGGTGAGCCGTCTGAGCCATGTCGGCACAAGAGTCCACGTTAACACTATACAGATCTAGATACGGGGCGAGACGAGGGAGTTGAGGAGTCGACATGGCGTTTGTATTGGGCGTTGGGGATTCTTGGATACCCTGCATGGAAAATGTGCACGTATACTTAGTTGTGACAGGGGTATGTGGAAATTCGACCAGTCAAGGGATCTTAGATAATGACGCGCTCGGCTTGTTTATTAGAGCACATAGTAAAAGAGTCCAGATAGTCACAGAAGTCATAAGACATGTTCCGTAAATCAAAGCAGACCAACTCCAAGATTGACTACTGGTTTCTAATGCCGACGCTCATATCCCTTGGTTATTTTTGGTACATTCATAGCATCGAAAATCAGAATGGAGGGCATCCTTGTCGGTCGAGTATGCATGGAGAGAGTAGTCCTTCACAGACGTAACATGAAACATGACCGCATATGCCCAGATAAAAAGGAGAATGACGCCCTCCTTTAACCTTGAAAAGACCCACGCCAGGTGTTCATCATGACATCCCTTCTTTACTCCTCGTCGCCCAGCTGAGCCTGACGCTTCTGCTGGATACGCTCCTGCCTCCTCTCGCGAGCCGCCTTGGTCTTCGCACGCTTGGCGTCCATCTCCTCCTTGATGAGCCTCTCGCGGGCCTTCTCAGCCTTGGCCTTGTGGATCTGCAGTGCACATTAGTTACCGAACATGGAGCGGGGGGACTTGACAATAGTCATGATGTCATGGGTAACATACGTGTTCAACGAGAGCACGCTTGTGCTTGAAGGTGTTACCCTTGGAGAGGAGGTAGAGCTCGTGGTAGAGGTGCTTGTCGATCTTGCCGGCGGCACGGTACTTGACGAGGAGACGGCGGAGGACACGGAGACGGCGCATCCAGACGATTTGGCTGCACACATCCGCGTTAGTGAACGGTTCTTCGTTGCCGGGAACATCCCACGACGCTTCCTCGTCCCCAGATCCAGCGTCAAAAAGGCAAGGTGATTGCATACCTTGGCATACGAGCGTCCTTGGTACCCTTCCTCTTACCGAAACCACGGTGTCGGCCAATTCGTCGGGCGGCGGTCAGCTCCCGGGCGCGGGCACGAGAGTGCATGGTGACGGGCTTGCGGATGATGAGGCCATCCTGAACGAGCTTGCGGACGGTCTGGCGGGAGTTGGCGTTGGCGATTTCGCTGACCTCGTTGGGGTCAAGCCAGATCTTGCGCTTGCCGCAACCGACCACGGAGGCCGCGAGGCGCTTCTGAGTGCGGAGGTTGACCCTGTGAAACGATTCGTGTTAGTATTTTGATCATTTGTGCGCATGTTGGCGACGGAGCATGCTGTCGTCGAAAGAGGGGTTCGCCACTCCTCGAGCGCCTCAGAGGCACGACTGCGAGGTGCCAGGTGTGTAGCGGGTGCGATTTTGCTCTTCGAAGCAGTGCTCGAGGATGTTCAGTCGGGGATCCTTACATTTTCGATGTTGTTGTCGTCCGTGGTCCGTTGTCGACTTACCGTTGTTGAAGCTGGAAGGTGCGCACAATTTCCAAAACGCCAGGTGCGTGATCGCTTAGAGCGCCAAGCCAGTCACGTGACGACTAGCCAATTTCCCACCCCACAACAAGCATGAGCGATGCGCCATATGGAGGCTGGTCGCATGCATGGTAATGGTGCTGCTCAGTATATACTGGATGCACGCACGTAGTTCACCAGTCTTCGTTCATGCAGTCTCGTGCACTCTCTTCACACGACCAACACCGTGCCAATGGACATGAGATCTAAAAACATCCACAAATTAACATTGCTCCAATTGCACTTCCTGTCATGGTGCCGCACTGCATCTGAAGGTAGTGATATACAGCTCTCTCTAGGAACTGAGGGCACAAATGTCATTGACACGTCTTCCACCACTGTCGGTAAACGACATCCTTGCCACAAGACGCCTCCAGTCATCGTTCAACTTCACGCAAGCACGTGAAAAGAGCAACTTGCTGTGTGCATAGTAATTGGTGTATCGTGTTCATTAGCCCTAACTCTAAACACCACGATGCAGTGTACATATGTCACATAATGAGTCATTTTGCCATCATCGCGCGCTAGTTTTAACGGACCTCGTCGCAGTGTTTAATCGCATTACAAGCTTACTCACGGTGACAGTGAACGTACCTAACAACATACAAGAAACAAAGTCTTACTCCAGTGGCGTATTAATAATTTTTACTGTAGTTTCAGGTCCTCCTCGCTCAACACACCATAGAGCTTTTCAATTTCTTGTCCAATGATATTAAGATCATGTGCAAGCTGTCCACTCACCAATGCTGTGGTAGTGTCAATAACAACGACCAATCTCAAAAACTGACTCAAAGGACTTACCATAAGCATAAAGCAGCTCGTAGTCTTCTGCTGCGGCTGCTGTCTTACCCACATCGTGCTGCCGGAAGTCGAAGACTCTTGCCAGCAACCGGTCACGTGCGTGCTCGATGTTAGGTAGAACGTCATTGAGTGGGTATGCTAGCTTCATAGAGGAAGCCATAACTGTTGTCTGTCAGCCTTCGATCATAATCTCCGCCAAGCCTGGGACATGCCTGAGAACAGATGACTGATGCGCCAACTCAGCTCGGTCCATTCTTTCCTTGTATATCGCAAGGCTTCTTTTTCGCCATCCGACGCCTTCAACTCTCTCAGTATAACCACATTCATTGCGTGAAAGCTGTCTAGCAGATGACTCGTCGCGCCGAGGATGATTTGGAAACTCTTGTTAGGGAACGGACCCCTAAGCTCAAATTCTGCAGCGGCTGCTACACGCAACGCCTCCAAATGAGATAGATACCTCCGAAGTTCGAGCTCTTCGCGCTCCGACATGAACGAGTGCGTTCGGCTTGTGCGCTCGTTGGATTCCAGAACGGTTCTGAGCGGTCCGCGTTTCCAAATCAAGCCCATCTTTAGCCACAACAAGGATGTGCCTTTTTTGAGTTTCCGGCGTGCTGAGATCGGCCATATTATCCTTGTTATAATGATACCCCAAAGGCAGCCAACCATGACAGCAACCACGCGGTGAAGTACAATCTCCCATATTTCAGGTGAGATGCCGCCCTCATCATCATCGTCGTCGTCGTCCTTAACGGAAAGAGAATAGGCATAAAGCGCTGAGAGGTTATAGGTTAGCAAGATAAAACGACCCATGGGTCCTTTTCCTTTGCCGACGATGATATAGAAACAGAACAGGGAGATGAGCCAACCGAAAAAGCCTAGAAGGAAAGCGTGTTCATCAGCTGCGATCCATGCTGCGATTGCCAACACAGCACCCAGGCAAGTACCAGCAAATCGCTGATATCCCGTGGTATTGGAAGCGCCTATTGTCATGGAGCAAACCAACATGTATGACAATAGACCCCATTCGCCACGCCAGGTGCTATAAAATGCCCTTGTCGATTGGATAAAGGACCACATAGCCCAGAGGACTGCACCAATTCCAACTTTGACTGCATACTTGAGATCGTCCCTTCGAAACACGGCTAGCGATGTCCATACGCGATAAGACAACGGCTGTTCGTTCTCCGGCTTGTACGGATCTCCACGAGTTGATTTTCGGTAAATGGGATTGTGGATCTCGCGCGAATCTCCCACGGTCTCGAGGTCCGCATCTCGGTTCATATGGGTCATATCCGTTTCATCGCCAGAACTACTCTTATTTTGTCGCTTTTGCCAAAACTTGAGCCAGGTGTACGTTCTTTGCCGGGGATGGCGGATGACATTGGCCTTTAGCTCCTCAAGAATGTCAAGGAACCCTACCATGTCTTCAGCGAAGTCGATCAAGGACGAACTGAAATGCCCGCAGCTTGCGGCGACTTCTTCAAAGTCTGCTGCAATTTCTGCCGAGCCGGGCTTTGTTGGTATCTTGTTTGTGTATATACCAGAAAGAGCATCTCGCCTCGCCTCTGAGAACAGAGCCTTGGCGTCGACGAGGCTGTGACGGAAGTGCTCGTTGATTGCCATGTTATACTCTGGACCGGGTCCAAAAGGTAGTTCAGACAGGACTTCACGTAAGGTATATGCAAGCGATTTCTGTTATGGTCAGTAGAGCAAGCAGATTCAGACAATCTGACTTACCATTGGCGGACCCAACTGAGCTATGAAAACTGAGAATATATCAGCAGGCGTGAGGTCCATTTTAGAGAGATTGATGGATCTAGAGAGCATCTGGTTCCCCGGTTTAGATTCGTCGTCGGAGTCAGCAGGCGAGCAGATTGCAGATGCTTCAGCGGAGCTTTCAGGCAATTCGTCAATGCAGGCGAGAACGCTGCCATGTCTATCCGAGTGTCTTAAGGTAGGAGAAAACAACTGAGGAGGACTTTGTAAAATAGCCTGGTCTGAGAAAATCGAAGACGTGACCGTTCCGTTAGTAGGTATGGTTTGAAGACTCGCACCTCCAGCCTCTGACTGCGCAAGCAATGTGAATTGCGTCTCGGCAGCACTTCGCAATCCACCTAAACTCTGCATCAGTGTCTCAACGCATTTGACCAGCTTGACGTTAATCTTGTATTCTGTTTCAGTGCCCAATGCGTAGTGCTCAAACTTTGCTTCTCCAAGATTCTTGACTAGCGTTTTGAATGCCGTCTGGAGTCGATCCGAGGCTTTGACATATGAGTCACTTTTAAGGTCTTGTTCAGAGCCGGAGAGAAAACTGAGAGCGATGCCATTTAGCATCTCTGCCATGGCATCAGTGGTTTTGATGAAAGTATCGCGGAACTCCTTGCGCGCCGACGTTGGCTTTATGAGGAGAGAAACAGCCGCTGATGCAGTACAGCCCATGATGATCATCTTCAGCACCTGCCAGATCTTGGCGTAGGAGAACGTAGCAGCTTGAACAGCTCCTTCTTTGGTCAAAATCGTGATGAGGGCAAGCGAAGTCAGGGAGCAGGCGACGTTAACCAGCGGATTTCCAAGTTTTTGTTTGGTCCATCCGACAAGGCCGAGGCCGCCTCCGCAGAAGACAATGAGCACTATGACATGTCCAACCACTAGAAGGTCGTTGTTTCCGAAGTAAGCAGACACGGCCATACTCGAGAAGGATACGACGGTGGCGTAGAGGAAAGCAGCAAACGCAAGCATAATAGCCTCGAGCATGCTACCCGCTGAGCGCGCCGGGTGGAAGTACACAGTGATGGTTGCGACCATGTGCTTGCCATCGTTTCTGCCCAACAGCGCAGCTATCACCGGGACAAAGGTAGCCAACGATCCGAGTACATAGGCAAGCGAGCATTTCAGTATGCCGATTCCGGTCGGACTCATCGCATATGCACAGGCTTGTCGGTATTTGTACTGGAGCATCACGCCGAGTAGCTCACTCCTGCTCATCTCGCGGTATCTCTCGGTCTCGAACTGGCCTGGTGCCAGCAGGATCTCGGAAGATCGGGTGCGGCGGTGTCGGGATCTGCGTAAAGTGAAGGCTCTCTTGACGCGTTCGCCAGTCCTCGGCTGGACCATGGTTACCGACCGCATCTGTAGTGGATGGTGAGCTATTCATCCCGTCCAAGGCAAGGCCTCAAGACGCGACTTACGCTGGGTCGTAGAGCGCGGGGCTGCGCCGGGCTCTGCGAGGTATCGCCATCCATGTCGAGCGTGGCGTATTTGAGAGTCCGTCAGAGGGACTAGTACATGACTTGAGCCAGCATCAAAACTTGCGCTGTGAAGGTGTCGTCGGACGTTGTGGTCAGGAACCCTGTCGATGCGCAGATGCGATGACGCTGGCGCTAAGGCCGCCCGACCAACGCGCGTGGTTCTCTAGGTACATCTGTGCACGCTCTTCATCTATGGCGTGACATGGTGAATGAATTCCAGGATATCATGGTCACTACAATGTGCCAACATACTATTCGTACGGATGTCACTTCAGAGCTGCGAAGGGAGGGGGCCCACTGTAGGAGACCACGACGCTCCGATTGGCTCTGATACCACTAGCGCCGTCTGATGTAACTTCTCGGGACATTTTATACTTTCTCCTCTTCTAGGAAACACGCCATCCAGCCAGAAGCCAGGATAGTAAACGCACGATCTATTATGGAAGAAGAAGAAAACATCGATATAGCCGCGGCTATGGGGTTTTCCGCGTTTGGGGGGACCAAGAAACGAAAATTTGACCATACGAACTCACCCAAAGCTACAACTGGTGCAAGCGGCGCCAACTCCACTCAACTGGGAGTCAGAACGAAGAAAATCGCCAGTTCAGAAGCAGATGAGAATGGGAATTCTGGAGCCGACCCTATGGATCAATCAAAGCATGCCCAAGGCAATGGATCGAAGCAGACCCAAGCACCAGATTCAGGTCTTGCCAGCTTCTTAGCCCGCGGTCAAACCCTTGCGGAGACTCCCCTTAGCGCAGGTGATGTTCCTGATCTCTCAACTTCTGGGGATCCGTCCATGACAGAAATGGTGTCATTCGGTGGGCCTCTCATTTCCAGGGCGGAGTTGAATGCGCTGCGAAATGGAGTTCAGAACGAGAATGGTGACACAGCTTATTTTCAACCTAGCTTCGTTGAAGATCCTTGGGCAAGACTTAAAAACAGCAGCAGCAGATGAGGTAAGCTTTTGGATGGACCCAAAAACATGCTGATGAGTACTAATATCAATGGTTCGAACAGAAGGCTGGTCACTATATGGTATCTTCAAGCCATTGCTCGGGCCTAGCATTCAATAACGCCACGCTTCACACGGTAGCCCCGCACACTAGCATGTGGGGACCACGTGGTTTGCCGATAGACAATTCTGCAGCAGCTATTGGGACTACCGGATATGCAAGGGACAAAAGATTCCGAGTGTCATGAGAGTAGTCCTCCCGGAACCGGTGGTCTGGGACACGCGAGCACGTACAGAGACTCGATTCTCTGAAGGGGTGCCAAAACCTACCGAGTCCACCACCAAAATCAACAAAAGACATGAGATGGGTTTCCATGATAATCTAAAACTTTGAAAGACTTGGTAGGAGCAATGAAGTCTGTGTATAGTCTGATCGATTGTGCACGCCATGAACCGACTTTCTACTGGCAAGTGTCTGCCAAGAAATGTGATGGAGCCACTGTTCCCGCCAGGCAGTTTCCCGCCAGGAAAATACGGTATTCTGTCAATTACCATCTGCTCCATCAATATTGGTCGCCGATAGGTCGGGATCACCATGACTGGAAAACGACTGGCACTAGTACTTTCAGAGACTAGGGACTGCAGAGCTGGAGTGCTAGAAAATGCAGGGATCTGACAAAGACGCACGCCATACGGGACCTTAACAAATTGTACGTGTGTAATTCGCACAACGTAGAAACGAACTTGGTGAAACCCATACTTCAATCACATGGCAGTGTGGACTGAACAGTGTACAGCAGCACATCTTACTGAGAACCACCCAAAGCCGTTTTAACTTCCAGTTGTTGTCTGGTCAGGTTCAACCTGCTGGGAATCTGGGGTAGTGTTCGTACAAGGCAAACACCGGATGTTGGGTGCAAGGTAGCTACCATGCGTTTCCACATGGGCAGCGTTGAGAGCCGTGCCAATGGGCGGGCTTGCCCAGCACCGTTAGGGCGCCAGTGTAACGCTTTTCGAGAGAGAGGGCTTGGATGGTAGGTCGGACAAGGACATGCCATGCACACAGAGTGGTGGCCCTGTGGTAGGCGCAAGCTAGGTGAGATTCCTTCACCGCCACTTATTGCCGGAATGAGGGAGCCATTGACTTGCAGACTGGGAACGCCTGGGGGATGTGCGTGTGAGGTTACGCAGTGTAAAGACAGCCCCCGTGAGCTCGCAGGCATTCGAGTGCCAAGGTCGCTGTGCAGCAACGACGCTTTGGCCTGGTTGGGTTGCTGCTCGCAAGCATGACGCACCGCAGGCCAGCGAGGGGCCGACGGTTTAGTTCGGCGGGGCTATGCTAGTCCTGCATGCCTTCTCCACGACCTTCCATGACCGCGGCCATGACTACGACGAAAAAATATGCCCAGGACAAGCCTTCGTGCCATTGCTCTCCACCCTCGCCCGCGCAATCGTCTCCTCACTCGGCGTTGGGTAGCTGCCGCCACTGGTGTCATGCGCTGTCTGATCCTCTGCGTCCCGCTCGAGATTGCATGCTCCAACGCGTTGGCAGCTGTCGAGCCAACGCATCAACTTGACAACACTTAGCATGCCCGTTCGGCAGACTACCCATGCATGTACACTTCTCCACCGGCGCTGCTTTTACCTGGCGTCCGCGTCCGCGTCTGCTGCGCTTACTCTGCCCCGCTGCCTTTAGCAACACTGGTGCCGGTCATCGACGGCATTGCATCCAGAATCGCAACTTTTTGCCATTGCACGCCAATTCGCTCCCCGAAGCTTTTGTGCCGGCATGAGCTGAGGCCACTTTTCACTAGTTTCTCCTCTTGGCCAATTGGCATCTGGAACATTCACTATCGCTCCGAGGTATCGTGGGATCGGCTGCGGCCCACGCCCAAGGCCCATCATCCAGCCCAGTCTAAATGACGCTTTGCAATCCGGCCCCAGCGGGAACATCGCTCAGTGGATGCTATCGTATGCAGCTTTATCACCTCAACGGCGGGGTTACGGTCATCAGTCGGCATGAAGGGGTCAAAGCCATGCCCCATTGACCATGATGCTCCCAACATGCCTGCAATGGAAAGGTATAAAAAGCCGCCTTGGTGCTGGATCTTTGTCTTCTTTTTCTGATTCTCTATTCACTCTTCTGAAGATATCATTCCAGCTTACTGGGTTGGCTACCACTTCGACACCTTCACCAAACACTGACATCGTCTGACCACTTGCACTCTTCACTAGCACACTCCTCTGCATACCATTCAAGCCTACCAACCAACCCATCAATATCCAAAATGGCCTCTTCGCACTCTTTCTACAACTACCCCCAGTCCTCTTTCCCAATCAATATGCCACAGAAGCCCGGGTTTTTCTTCCCAGCCCACCAACATGGCTATGGACGCGTGTCAGGATCACCACCCGAAGCTCCAGACAGCGTTACAACATCCGGTGTGCCGTCGTACGAGCCATCAGCCACTTCTAGCAACTACGCTGGCAGTGCGAGCGATTATGAATCCACCAGCGGCGCTGCCAGCGTCGATCTCCTCGATTACATGGGCCGCCGTGTGAATGGTTCTTTCGATCCCCTGCCGCTAGATCGCAGCGTTGCAAAGCAAGCGCAGACGTAAGTCATGACATCTAGACTCCAAGTTTGGATCTTCCGAGTTCGACTAGAGTCGTGTAACTGACACTGCGCAGATCCGGTGAACTAAACGCTAAGCACCGCGAACTTCTCGAGTTGCAAGCACTGGCTCAGCGACGATTGGCTGGTGCCCGCATGAACTTTGCGGACGGAATGAAGGCTGCAAAAGAGGTGCAGAAAGATTTGCAATGGACCCAGAAGCGAGTCGAGTAGGTCTACACGAACAGCGAAATCCGAGTACTGAGTTAACATTTACGACAGCTCACTCAACAACCGAGCGGCACGCAAGTACCCAGAGCAGTTCCGCGCTGCTCAAAGCCGGTACCCAGCACCTGTTGATTTCTAGTCCGGTTCGATTATCTCAAAATTCACCTTATAGCTTGTGGACGACACCAGCATACGATCTTTAGTTTTCTCAACATCTGGGCGGCATTCGATCACTTTACGATTCCCTGGTCTTTTATCGGTTTCCTATTTCTTACCAACCCCAGTATCTTTTCACGATACTCGAATCTCAGAAGCGAGCTGGTCGTTGGGAACTGTCGTTTATGATATCTGCTCCACTCTGCTCCACCCTCGGCAGCCGGCCTCGCTGCTTTAGCGTCCCACACGCCAGCGTTTCTTTTTCAGGAACTGTGACGCGGTTCGGCCCGCCGCTTGATGCAAGTGCTTCGCGCTTGCTGGTAGCTAGCGAACGAATAGCGGCTTGTAGATGGCATCTGGGTCAGGAACGGGCGGGTAGCTGACGTGCCTCGTTGACGTCGGTCGATTCGCTAGGCGTGGAATGCCAGCTGGGGGGAATGGCTCTTCTGTTAGAGCGGAAGAATGGCGTGCTAACTTGATGGGACGGTCTTTGGGTGGCGGAAAAGCGTTTATTTTGTTTCCTTGACCTGGCTTGGGTACCTGGCTGCTTTTGTACTGGCGTCATGATGACAATGGGTCTTTTGGTTGGTATCGGGCTGGATAGTCACGAGGATGTTCCTTGTTACGGCCTCTTGAATTTTCAAATCTTTTAGTGTTAACATAACTGCTCATGTGATGAATATTGACAGCTTCTCTTGTTGGGGCTGAGCACCCGAAAAAGCACATGGAATGACATACAATGCCTGCTACATCAGTCGTGGCGTGAGTACATGAAACAGACGGTTCTCGTGTATCCTTATCGGAAATAATGGTGGAGGCTAGTCGTCAAACCCTCCGAGTGGTGTGAACTACGTGTGCCACCGCCCACTCAAGCATACATAAGCACACTTGCAGTACACGTACATATGCACCATCAACCTGTGCTATCACCCCACCTCCCCCTTGCCGATAGACCCACATGTCATGCATATACGAGAAAAAAGAAAAGAAAA
>JAODYC010000208.1:15998-31429 GCA_026262405.1 Curvularia hawaiiensis | reverse complement strand
CTTTGCCTTGAATTCTTCAAACTCTGCTTTGACAGCCTTGAGCTCGGCTTGCACCGCCTCCAAATCCTCCCTGATATCATCTCTAGCGTTCTTTGCTTTTCTCCGTTGCCTCCACTGCTCCACAAGGATTACGGCAATGCCAACAGCGAAGATGAAGGTTTCGGCGACAAAGTTTGCGCCCATCTCAATGGCCTTTTGCTCAGAGAGCGGCCGGATGCGCGGTCGAACCCTTTCTTCTGCCTTCTTCCTGATAGCCTCCCTCTCCTTCTCTGTAAGAGCTTCTTCCGCCTTGGTCTGTTCCTCGGTCAAGACGGTGGGCGCGGCCGCCTCTTTTCGTCTGGCCTCTGCCAGGGCGACTTCTTTTTTGATCTGTCGATCTATCACAGCGGGGTCCTGGAGAAGGCCAAGGCGCATGCGCATATCGACGCGGTGCAGTCCTTGGGCAAACTTGACGCATACTCGGCGAAAGCGTTCGTGTTCATGTGCATTGCGTTTTATGGCGTTCTGGGTCGAGTTAATCGCAGTTCCAGAGGCGAGGTGGCACGTCGACGTACAGCTACAGGCTTCGCGAGCGTCCTGACGAAGAGCGAAGTGACTTTGAGAGTGAGGGACATGATCGCGGCGGTGCTGCGGTTATTTATCGGGGAATGTACAGGCAATAGGCGAACAAAGGTGCATTGCCAATTCTACAGAGCAAAACACATGCTGTCGGACGGCGGAAACGGCACTTCGTGGTGCTGGTCGTGGTAGTTGAGCATGTTGAAGAGCGGGACGTTGGATTTGCAGCTGCCTGACGACAGCCCGGACATGGCTCCACAGTCGCCGACGACAAGCCGCAGCTACGGAATTGAGAGCGCAACGCGATACTGTCCAATGCATTGGAGCCACATAATAGCCACAGGACGACTAGATCGGATTCGGCCGTGTCCCAGCACTTTTACGGAATCAGGCCAAAGGCTGATTGTGCACGCAGCAGTGCATGTGCACGGATCGGGAAGGAACCATGGCCCTAGCAACGGCGCTAAGCCGCTGCGTGTTTACGACCATCAACACTGCGGTTCCCTTCCATCATCCTCACACTCCATCGCCAATGTCTGCCTCGACGATACACGCAGATGCCCCGCCGGCTGTGGTGCAGGACCCCGAAGGCCTTCAGTATGAGACAGGAGCGCAACTGGGCAAAGGCGGCTTCGCCATTTGCCATCGCGCAAAGCTGCTGGGTCACGAGCACCTCGGCAGCAGCACCGTCGCTTTGAAAATTGTCAAATCCAAAATGGAGCCGCCCAAGCTGGCGCAAAAGGTGCTATCTACTTGGAAACGATGGCGACGCAAGTTGTGCTGACAATCCCAACAGTTTGTGACGGAGCTCCAGATCCACTCGAAGCTATCCCACCCCAACATTGTCGAGTTCTTCCGCGCCTTTTCCTTTGAATCAAGCACTTACGTCGTTCTGGAGCTGTGTGAAAATGGCTCGCTGGCCGACGCCATCAAGAAGCGCAAGTACTTTACCATGCCCGAGATCCGCCGTTTCATGATCCAAACATGCGGCGCCATCAAGTATCTGCACCAGCGCAACATTGTCCATCGCGACCTCAAGACCGGCAACCTGTTTCTCGACCGCGACATGAACGTCAAGGTCGGTGACTTTGGCCTGGCCGCATTGCTGGTGTCACAGAGCGACTATGGGGCGATCCGTCGAACAACCATGTGCGGCACGCCCAACTACCTTGCCCCAGAGGTCCTGGAGAAGACCGGAAAGGGTCACGATGAGAAGGTCGATCTCTGGGCCATCGGAATCATGATGTACACACTCGCCGTCGGCAGGGCGCCGTTCCATGCTGCTAAGCGCGAAGACATCTACCGAAAGCTAAAGGCGCGCGAATACACCTGGCCAGACCTCGCAAAGTTCGCCAACGAAATTACCGACGACCTGCGTGATATCGTTTCTCTACTACTCGTGCACGAAGATGAGCGGCCGACGCCTGACCAGATTGTCGCGCACCCGTTCTTCAAGCTAGGCTATATTCCGCTAGAACTGGACAGCGGCTGCACCTCGAGGATACCAAAATGGCCCAAGAATCGCCCACCGACTGCTTCGACAATCAGACGCGGATACACTGAGGAGTGGTGGCAGCTTTGCAAGTCGTCTGCCGTTGGTGAATACGAGCCCGGAAAGTCGTTTGGCGCATATGGTCGTAGGACGAACAAGACGGTAGCAAGAGACTGCCAAAAGGAGATTGAAGCTGGCAAACAGCCCAGCATCCCCTTTGCCAAGGATGTTGTATATGTACCTTTCCCTGCGCGTGTGCAGTGGCCGCACCAAGCTCCTGGAGGATTGAGCGAGATATCAGAGGAAAAGGAATCATCACAAGAAGGTCATGCACTTACTGAGACTACTGGAAATGACCGAACCAAGGCCCGTGTGCCCAGGAGCTCAAGAAGGGAGCAACCTTCAGTTCAGACACTCAAGGAGAATGCAGAACCAGTTGAGGAGCCCGAACAAGCAAACAGGATCCTGGACAAGCAACCGACTCGTCTGAGGGCCGTTCGCAAGATCTCAAACCCTGGTCGCGTCACAGCCAACACAGCGACTGCGCCTGCGCCGTTACGTGTTCCTCGCGAAGCACGAGCGACAACTCGTTCGAGGGCTACGAAAGAACCCGCCAAGGAAGCCTCAAAGACATCTTCAACGGGACTTCCTGACCTGCCGCCACTACGAGTTGTCCGATCGAGCACCCGGGAGAGTGACAAATCTGAGCCAATCTCTCAGTCGTCCCAGTCATCTCAGTCATCTCAATCATCTCAGTCATCAACTTCGCGAAGTGCTACCCGTTACCGCACCATTGGCGCTGATATGCCTGCAACAGACCCAGTAGCGGTGTTGGCACGTCTGATGACCTTCCGCGACAATCTCGAAAGAGTACTGGATAAGAAGCCTACCAAGTCAAGGCGAGATCAGCCACCACAATTGCCATTTGTGGCAAAGTGGGTCGACTACAGCCGCCGATATGGTGTTGGATATGTTCTCAGCGACGGCAGTATCGGAACGCTGTTGTCAGCGGAGGAGCAATACCCAGTCACAATTGCGTTCGCCACGGACGGATACAACCATCTGCGGAAGGCCGGAGGCAACCGGGAGCTCGCCAAAAGCGTGGCATTGAACTACTACACAACAGTCAAGAAGGATCGAGGGCTATCGCAAATCGAAGTGCTCGATTCGCGGCGTGTCGAGGAGATCCGCACAGTTTGGCACAAGTTTGGAAAGTACATGTGTGCAACGTTTGGCGACGAGGAGAAGCCGCTGAGGAAGGATCCCCGTGTTAACTTTGTCCGCTTCTATCAGCGATTGGGCAATGTGGGGATCTGGGGGTTCGACGATGGATCATTCCAGGTGAGTGCTTTTGCGCCTTTTCCCCAAAAACGAAACTAAACAATTATCAGTTCAATTTCCCCGACCACACCAAGCTTGTTCTTTCGTCAGACGCTGGATACGGACACTTTTTGTGCCTTCCACTTGACGCAACATCTCTGCTTGAAGAGACGGGCAGTGTGCCTTGGAAGCATGTCAAAGCCCGGGCCAATCTACGCGGCTCTCTGCAGCAGCTGTTGTATGGTTCAGCGGACAAGGAAGACAGCTACAAGGAGCTCACGGAGAGCAATCTCTTGCGGGCGAAGATCGAGTTCATTTATGCCGTAGTTGTGGAATGGTGCCAACAAGGAGGACTTGGATGCCTTGCAGACCCCAAAATGTATTCCTGGGGCGGCCCTCAGCTTGAGGAATCTAGGCGGCTAGACTGGGCCAGTGTCGGGCGTTTTGGTGGCGATGTTTTCTCATGATGACTGAATGATGGCTTTCAGCGTGCAAGCGACGGCGTTTTGTGGACGATTTTGGATTTTGGGAATTTATTATTACAAGGGCAGTAGGCATTTCCCCGGCGTTGGAGTTGCTGAACCCAGTGTTCACCTTTCTTCGAACGCTCATTTACGACCGGTTTGCATATCGAGGGGCGTTAGGGTAGTTGTAGCCATGAAGAATGATTCGATTGTGGATGCCAGTCCTGATGCCTAAGGCGTGACGAAGCGACACGTAAGCGGACACCTGTGTTTACACGCGGCGGATGTTGTTGTTTGGTGGCAGCAGGTCAGGCAGAAACGCTGCCCAAGAGCCGTAGCAGCAGCTGTGTATGCGCAGTACGGTGCAGCCGAAAAGGGATAATGTATAGTATCATCAAGCCGTGGCAGAGCAGCCCAGGCAACTGTGTTTGTACCATAGTATGGCGCAACAGCTTGCGCGTCCGACAAGTGGGCTGTGGCTGTGCTGGGGCGAGTGGCATTCCGACGAGCCCGACTGAAGGCTCGCCTTGTCGTGGTCCCTCTCTGACGTTGATCCCCGACTTCGAGACGATCGCGGCCAACTCACCACACCCACCCACACTTTTGAGCGGCCGCTCCTCCCCCCTCCCCCTCCCCCGAGCGAGAGCATTTGGCTCTTGACGCCTATTGACATCATTTCTGCGGTATTCTAAGCGCTGCCGTCCATACACAAACCCCCCCACCGCTGGCCGACTCTAGCTACCACTGCCAGCTCGAGATCGGGCATCAACCATGGTACACGGAAAAAGTTCACTCTACACGAAGGCACCCAGCTAATCAGTGCCGTGTTTAGGGGAAAACCAACCGCGCAGCGCGCAAGGCCGTTGGTGGCCAGACCGCCGCAAGGGCAGCCCCCAAGGCCCAGTTCGCAACCAAGGCCGTCTTCGAGACGACCAAGAAGAAAGAAGTCGGTGTCTCAGACCTGACGCTGATTAGCAAAATCTCCAATGAGGCCATCAACGAGAACCTGAAGAAGCGATTCGAGAATGGCGAGATATACGTGCGTCAACCCGCTTGCGCCAACCCCGCGCCGCATACACTCGCCGCAACACACTGGAACAGCGACTGACAAGAGGCGCAGACATATATCGGACACGTCCTGGTGTCTGTCAATCCGTTCCGCGACTGTAAGAGGAGTCATTGTGCGCTTGCGTATGGCCGATGTTAACAGCTGGCAGTGGGCATATACACCGACCAAGTACTGGAGAGTTACAAGGGCAAGAACAGGTTGGAGGTGCGACTCCCAGGAGCCGAGTAGGCATTCAGAGCTGACCAGGCATTAGGTTCCGCCCCACGTCTTCGCAATCGCCGAATCCGCTTACTACAACATGAACGCATACAAGGAGAACCAGTGTGTGATCATCTCGGGCGAGTCAGGAGCAGGAAAGACTGAGGCCGCAAAGCGACTGATGCAGTACATCGCCAACGTGTCAGGCGGAAGCAACTCGTCCATTCAGGAGATCAAGGACATGGTGCTGGCCACTAACCCTCTACTCGAATCTTTCGGAAACGCAAAGACGCTGAGGAACAACAACTCGTCGCGGTTCGGAAAGTATCTCGAGATTCACTTCAACGCTCAAGGAGAGCCAGTCGGAGCAAACATCAACAACTACCTCCTGGAAAAGACCCGTGTAGTGGGCCAGATCACGAACGAGCGTAACTTCCATATTTTCTACCAGTTTACGAAGGCTGCTTCGTCACATTACAGAGGTAAGATCTGGCCATAGTTACTCCGTGAATCTGCGCTAAGATATTGTAGAAATTTTCGGCCTACAACAACCGCAATCCTACGTTTATACCAGCCGCTCGAAATGTTTCGATGTTCCAGGAATTGACGACCACGCCGAATTCAGTGACACGCTGAACGCCATGAAGGTGATTGGATTGCCACAGGCGGAACAAGACAACATTTTCCGAATGCTTGCCGCTATCCTTTGGTTAGGCAATGTATCTTTCCGGGAAGATGATTCGGGCAATGCAGCCATCATAGACCAATCCGTGGTCGATTTTGTGGCATATCTTCTCGAGGTTGACGCTTCGCACGTCAACAAGGCGCTCACGATTCGCGTCATGGAAACAAGCCGCGGAGGACGGCGAGGCTCGGTATACGACGTGCCCCTGAACTGCGCGCAAGCAGGCGCTGTCCGAGATGCACTTGCCAAGGGTATCTACTTCAACCTCTTCGACTGGATCGTAGAGCGCGTCAATGTATCCCTGCAGGCCCGCGGCGCCACCGCCCACTCCATTGGTATTCTCGATATCTACGGCTTTGAGATTTTCGAAAAGAACAGCTTCGAACAGTTGTGTATTAACTACGTCAACGAGAAGCTGCAACAAATCTTCATTCAGTTGACCTTGAAGGCGGAGCAGGAAGAGTACGAGCGGGAACAAATCAAGTGGACTCCCATCAAGTACTTTGACAACAAGATTGTTTGTGACTTGATCGAAGAGAAGCGCCCTCCGGGTGTCTTCGCTGCCCTGAACGACGCCTGCGCAACGGCGCACGCAGATCCGACTGCTGCGGACCAAACCTTCGTCCAGAGGCTCAACGCTCTTTCATCGAACCCCAACTTCCAGCCTCGCCAGGGCCAGTTCGTTATTAAACACTACGCTGGCGATGTGTCGTATGCGATTGAGGGAATGACAGACAAGAACAAGGACCAGTTGCTGAAGGATTTGCTGAACCTGCTTGGCCAGAGTAGCAATACTTTTGTGCACACCCTCTTCCCCAACCAGGTCGACCAGGACAATAAGCGACGACCACCAACTGCTGGAGACAAGATCAAAGCGTCCGCCAACGACCTAGTAACCACTCTGATGCAGGCTCGCCCGTCTTACATCCGTACCATCAAGCCAAACGAGAACAAGTCGCCCAAGGAATACAACGACTCAAACGTGCTTCACCAGGTCAAATACCTTGGTCTGCAGGAGAACGTGCGGATTCGCAGAGCCGGTTTTGCATCGCGTCAGACCTTCGACAAATTCGTAGAGAGGTTTTTCCTGTTGTCGCCAAAATGCTCGTACGCTGGAGAATACACTTGGACGGGTGATTACGAGACTGGCGCCAAGCAGATCTTGAAGGACACCAACATACCTGCGGAGGAGTTCCAAATAGGAACGACCAAGGTATTCATCAAGACACCAGAGACCCTGTTCGCTTTGGAGACGATGCGCGACCGATACTGGCACAACATGGCTATTCGTATTCAGCGGGCTTGGAGGAACTACCTACGCTACCGAACCGAATGCGCGATCCGAATACAGCGATTCTGGCGCAAGCTCAACGGAGGAAAGGAGTTCATTGAGTGGCGTGACCAAGGACACAAGGTTCTTCAGGGCCGAAAAGAGAGGAGAAGATACAGTTTGGTCGGTTCTCGAAGGTTTATGGGTGACTATCTTGGCATTGGAAACCATGGCGGTCCTGGCGAGATCATTGCCCAAGCCATTGGCATATCTTCCAACGAGGAGGTGCCGTTTTCGTGCAGAGCCGAAGTGCTCGTGTCGAAGCTTGGTCGATCGAGTAAACCGGAGGCTCGTATGCTGATTCTCACCAAGAAGAACGTATACATTGTAAAGCAGGTCATGGTGAATCGCCAGGTTCAGATCCAAGCGGAGAGGACAATACCAGTGGGCGCCATCAAGTTCATCAGCTGTTCAACTCTCAAGGACGACTGGTTCTCGATAGGTGCAGCCTCACCAACGGAGCCTGACCCGCTCGTCAACTGCGTGTTCAAAACCGAGTTTTTCACGCATCTCACCAACGTACTACGAGGCGCGCTGACGCTCAGAATAGGCGACACGTAAGTCACTTGTGTTGTAGACAGAGACTAGACTAACGCGGTCACAGTATTGAGTACAACAAAAAGCCTGGCAAACCCGCTCAGGTCAAGACAGTCAAGGATCCTGCAGTACCAAGAGATGATTTGTACAAGAGCGGCACTATCCACACTGGCCCGGGAGAGCCACCGAATTCCGTGTCGAAGCCCACTCCCAAAGGCAAGCAGGTCGCTGCAAAGCCCATCACAAAGGGCAAGCTTCTACGGCCCGGTGGCCCAGGCGGAGGACCCTCGAAGCTCGCATCTCGCCCAGCGCAACCGAGATCCGTGCCTCAACCTGCTGCTGCATCGCAGTCCAGGCCTGTTCCAGCGCCAGTCGCTGCACTATCGAATGGTACAAGCGCTCAAACACGTGAGGTTTCGGCGGGTTCAGCACGCGCACCACCTCCGCCTCCGCCTATGCCACAAGCGCGTACTGCACCACCACCTCAACCGAAGGAGCCTCGGTACAAGGCACTGTATGACTTTGCGGGCCAGAGTGCCGGCGAGCTGAGTCTCGGGAAGGATGAAATCATTCTGGTCACGCAGAAGGAGAGCAACGGTACGTGGATCTTTACTCCAACGAGAAAGCAAGCAATGAGTCAACAACTAACAAAATGAACTGCAGGTTGGTGGTTGGCTTCGCGTCTTGACAAATCTGCATCTGGCTGGGCGCCATCTGCTTACCTAGAGGAAGTTGTCGAACGCACATCTGCTCCTCCCCCACCCCCAGCGCCACCCGCTCGCCCCGCCAACGGCAAGCCTAAACCACCTGCTCCGCCTGCTAAACGGCCCGCCGCTAGGAAGGCCGTCAACGGTGATTCTGGCAGAGACAGTGGGTACAGTGGTAGCGGTGGCAGTACCATGGAGAGTGCGAGAGACAGCAGTGGTAGCATCGCTGGCGGACTTGCAGAAGCATTGAGACAGCGACAAGCAGCTATGCATGGGCGAAAGGCGGATGAGGATTGGTAGATGTGATTGTTGAGGGCCATGGTTGGATTCGTTAGGAAAAGGGAAGAGAGCAACTTGCCGTTGACCAAATCATTGGTGATGACAAGACTTGACCACAGCGTCGTTCAGCTGGTCCATCTAAAGCATACATGATTTTCAATAGTCACTTCAAAATCTATACCCATGAACCTAGTTGTTTGACGACATAGCGATGCGCATATGTGGATAAGTTTGCGATGAGGTCTAATGTTTGCTTTGGCTGCGAGGCAGAATGGAGAGTTGGTGGGTGGTCGGCCCGACGTCAGTCAATCGAGTTACAGAGACTCGACCTGCTCAGACTCGTGTGTCTTTTTTCCCCCAGTCACGGGCGTACGGATGCATGGATATCAGAATCAAGTTTCGGCGAGAGTTCCCGTTGCTGACTGATATGAAGCAACGAAGGCCCTTGACATGGTTTTTTTTGGTTCGGCACATGATTAAAAACTCATTTGGGCTCTCCCGAGTTATGGGTAATACAAAATTTCCGTGTCTCTTTGTTTTGTTGCGTCAGACCTGGCTGGGGGGTGTAGCGGAGGGGAAATTGATCTGCTCAATCTGGCGGTACTTCGGTGCCTCTTTTTAAGCTGAGCAGAAGATGTATGCGCATCATTGATTTCCTCGCTTCCTTCCGGTGGTGTAACGTAGACTTAAGCTTACGGTACGAAGGGCGGTTTGAGCGGCGCGCATGCAAGGTTCATGGTTCACATTTCTCGTGACTGCTTGCTAAAGGGGATGTATAGAGAGAGTCTCGGTCGAGATGGAGATATCACTTGGATACAACGTTGTTTCGTAACAAGATACAACAGAGTTTGGTCCAGATGAGGTATCATAGTATATCTTCGTATGTTGTTCTTGCAGTGATATCTCGCGTAGATTGTCTACAGGTCAAGTAGGTTAATGTCATGTGTCAGGTGATGCAGGCCTCGATAGTGGATCAGAGATGACGACGATAGTTGTGATGAATACTCCGTAGATACACCTACGATGATGCCGCCGTAGGCCATGCGCCTGTACGGAGTACCGAGCATTGGATGCGGTGAAGTCGTCTGGACTGTATTACTCTCTGCTCCTCACCGAAGATAAGGATCGACGGCGAAAGCAGGTCTGGCGGAGCAACGACGACCGATGCGACGGCTTCCAGATAGCCGCCATCCGATCATCTGGTCGCATCTTCGATGAACCACAATCAAAGCACCCCCTCGTGTAGCGCACGCCCAAAAGCCTTTGGCAACGTGATATGCAGCTAACGTGCCAAACGGCTCGTTGGCCCGGTTTCCCGCTAAACATACCCGCCTCCCGGGCCGCAACCACTTCACGACCATATTGTTCCACCACTGATTGGCATGCGCCGCAGAAGTGCCATTTTTGACTGCCTAATATGCCTTGCAGAGGGCTGTACAAGTGCCTTGCAGACTAGTCTCGGAAGTTCAGGACCGCCATCACCGCCGTCCAACAGAGAGGAGGCAACGAATCAATCTCGACATTGCTGACCCTGGTGCACGAAGCTCTCGCTATCTTGTCCGTCTCTCTCTTGCTGCGTGTCATGCAGTGGTAGGGGTCCACCCACATGTCACCTGTCCTTGTGTAGCCTGTACACGCAATGCCTGGCTGTATACTTGCTCAGGACACGGGGCATATCGGTGGTGGGGGCACAAAGGGCATTAGCAGCGGTACCGTAGGCTAAGTACTAACTGTTTGTTTGACAAGACAGCCTCTGGTGCCGCCCATTACCAGCCGCACGCCAAGCGCTAGATTGATACCACACATGAGCCTCCACCCCAACTGCAGATCGAGACGGGTCTGCTGCGTTTCTCTTCGGTTGATTGCCGCCCGCCAGCCAATGGTGCTGGCGGGACATCTGAGACGTGCGAGCCGTGGGCAAGGTACAAGGCTTGTTTCCAATAGATCCAATATTCCAGTGTCCTCTCTTTTTTTGGGTCCATGCGTTGGGGAAGCGATTAACTTACCAACGCTGCGCAAGTACTAAAAGATGACCACGTCCTTCAGTTGGCCATGTTGGAGTCGCTACCGCCCTCTCTAGCTTGTCTTACCCTGCCCTACACGCACGCCCTCCTTCGCTTTCTCCTCGTCTGTGTTTATTTTTGAATCGCTCGTTCCTCCCAAGCACTGGTTTGCAAGGTGGTGGCGAGAAGCGCGGCTATCCGCCCCAGATATCCCGAAGTTATTGGGTTAATAATTCGGCTTTTGGATCGTCAATGGCTTCAATCAACCTGGGCAACGCTAGCCCTGCTGCTGATATCAAGCAAATCGACTTAAAGCACCCAGCAATCCAGATCCAGCCACTGACTCTCGACACTCCTCTTTTGACACCTGCTGCCACGCCAGAAGACGCTTCGCCAGCCGAAGAAGAATCAATGGCGGGCAAAAAGTTGTTCTCACTGGAGAGGCCAGATGACAAGGCGAGGAGCCTTGCGGCCAAATTGACTCTGGAGGAACAGGTATGTTTGAGCATTTTATTTTGAGATTCATTCCAGACAGAGGTTTGGTGCATTCGGCGGTCATCTGAAAATGTATCAGAGCTTTGTTACTACAGACCGCAGCTCAATGCTCTCATGCTAGCTGTGAGTCTGGAATCAGCAAACTCCGGCATTTAATCCATCGGACATCGGCAATGAAAGGGCGTGGCGTTTCCTTAGCCTGGTTAAGATGTCGCCTGACGTCTTGTAATATATGAAAGAGGCGGAACGAGAGCGACCCCCCCTGCAGGCCAAAGTCAAGCTGACGTTTTCATAGATCTCGTTACTTGCAGGAGCCGACTTCTGGCGTACTGTGGCTATTCCTGAAAAGGGCATTCCGTCGATCAAGACTTCAGATGGACCCAATGGTGCTCGCGGAGAGTTCTTCACTAACGGCACGCCTGTACGTACTCCGGCTTGGCGCTACTCGGTTCCAGCTGACGAATCTAGGCTGCTCTGTTTCCTTGTGGCATATCCATGGCATCCACGTGGAACTTGGACATGATTGAAGAGGTTGGCCGTCATCTTGGCGAGGAGGCAAAGGCGCGTGGTGCTCAGGTATTACTGGCGCCTACTGTTTGCATGCACCGATCTCCTCTTGGAGGCCGTAACTTTGAGTCGTATTCTGAAGACCCGTTCTTGACAGGAAAGCTGGCTGCCTCTTACATCCGTGGTCTTCAGAGTAAGGGTGTTGCCGCTACCATCAAGCACTTTCTTGGAAATGAGCAGGAAACCGAGCGGCAAGCGTATGATGCTATCATTGCAGAGCGCCCGCTGCGTGAGATTTACCTCAAACCTTTCGAAATTGCCGTTCGCGAAGCTTCACCATGGGCACTTATGAGCGCTTACAACATGGTCAATGGGGTTCATGCGGATGAGTATGTTCACTCTATCAAGGAAGTCCTCAGGGGCGAGTGGAACTGGGATGGGGCTATTATCTCGGATTGGACAGGCACCTATGCGACTGCACCGTCGATCAAAGCTGGCGTTGACGTGGAGATGCCAGGTCCATCCAAGTGGCGCAAGGTTGACCAAGTGAAGGAATGTCTCGACAAGGGCGAGCTAACCCCCCAAGACATCGAAGACTGTGCTGCTAGGGTACTTTACCTCGTCGACCGAGTCAAAGGCCTGAACAACATGACACCTGAGGAGCCAGAGCGATCAATCGACAACATGGAGACACGGAATCTTATCCTCCAAGCTGGCATCGAAGGTCTGACGCTACTGAAGAATGAGAACAGCGTCCTGCCAATCAGGGATGTAAAGAAGATTGCAATGATAGGACCTAATGCCAAGCGTGCAATCGCCAGCGGTGGAGGAAGCGCTGGCTTGAACCCTTACTACAACGTTACCCCCTGGCAAGGCCTCCAGAACCGATTTGACGGCGTGCTCACATTCGCACAAGGCTGTGACAGCTCAAAGTGGCTACCATTAGCCTCCCCCTACTGCACATCGAATGGCGAGACTGGCGTGCGGTTGGAGTACTACAAAGGGGATAGGTTCAAGGGCGAACCTGCTGTTGTTCAACACAAGGTCAGCACAGATCTCTGGCTATGGGACTCGGCACCTATGGAATTACTTCCAGACTTCTCGTTCAAAGTTAGGACCACGCTCACACCAAAGTCAACGGGAAACCACAGCTTCAGTTTTGCTTCAGTTGGTCCGGGTCGTATGTTCATCAATGGCGAGATGTTCATTGATAACTGGGATTGGACCGAGGAAGGCGAGGCTATGTTTTCTGCCTCTGAGGATGTCCTCAAGTCAATCTACCTCGAGGAAGGTAAGCCAGTTGAGATCCTAATTGAGAGTACCAACGAAGTACGGCCCGCCTCGAAAGTGTCAGTCATTGGGCGACGTCACGACTATGGTGGTTGCCGTATCGGATACCAAGAGGAGGATAAGATTGATCGCCTGCAGGAGGCCGCAGACATTGCTCGTGAGGCCGATGTGGCTGTTGTGGTGGTCGGTTTGGACGCAGAGTGGGAATCTGAAGGATACGATCGCCAGACAATGGACCTCCCAAAGAATGGCTCCCAGGATCGCCTGATCGAAGCAGTTCTAGCTGCTAATCCCCGCACAGTCGTCGTCAATCAGTCAGGAACGCCCGTCACTATGCCATGGGTGCACAAAGCCCCTGCAATCCTGCAAGCATGGTACCAAGGTCAAGAAGCCGGTAATGCTCTAGCAGATGTCCTACTTGGAAACAGCAGCCCTAGTGGCAAGCTACCAACGACTTTCCCAGTCCGCATCGAGGACAACCCAGCGTATCACAACTGGCCTGGTGAGAACTTGAAGACCATTTATGGAGAGGGAATCTATGTGGGCTACAGGCACTATGAGCGGTCCAAGATCGCGCCTCTCTTCCCATTCGGCCATGGTCTCACATACACAACGTTCGGATACGGGTCGCCCATCATCAGCAGCACTGTTCTCTCTGAAGCCGACGACATTACTATCACTGTGCCAGTCACCAACACCGGCTCGGCAGCCGCGCATGAAATCGTCCAGGCATACGTAAAAGATGTCAAGTCGACGCTTCCGCGCCCACAAAAGGAACTGCAAGCTTTCGGCAAAGTATTCTTGCAGCCGGGCGAAACAAAGGATGTAGTTTTGAAGCTGAACAAGTACTCAGTGGGCTACTTTGACACGAGCCTAGGCCAAAGTGGCGCGTGGGTTGCAGAAGAGGGAGCATTCGAGGTTTTAATTGGTGCGAGCAGCGCTGATATCAGGTACGTTACTGCCCTACACAGAAAAGCTTCTGTCAACGAATGAGATACTGATTGCCAATGTAGGGCTAAGGTCGACTTTGAAGTCAAGGAGAGTTTCCAATGGATTTTTTAGGGTGAGGGAAAGTGTAACGAGTACCCATGAGCTTTCTTTTGTTTTAGTAGTTGGGAAGGCGTTGGCGGTTTGGTCATAGCAGAATTGTGCTCCGTCTGGGGAAGTGGAGCTTCGAGTTATCGTACATAGTGGTCTTTACTGTTCACATTGCCTCAATAGGTCGTGAGCTCCCATTATGTATGAGAGCATGGCCGTGACAATAGTCATAATGGAAAGGTTGGATGGTCTCCAAATCTTCTTAGGAGCCGAAAGCAGACCCATCACATATCATAATTGAGTTTGAAAACAGCCCCAGTACAGTGAGTATTAAAACCTCGTTAGATGAATGTGTCGTGGGAACCATCGCAAGTGCGTGAACCATAGTGTGAACGCAGTCCTATTGTCCTTGGCCACGTGACATCCGTGAGTGGACGCTGTTGCTCGGCTAGATGACGCGCTGGTTTTCTGCCACTGACCGCCTTCGGGCCGTCCAGTTATCCCGTCGGTCCCTGACTGAGAAACCAGATGCCACCACCATTCCATCATCGCGACTACCGGTTGTCCCTGATTGATCGCGCCCTTTGAGTCGCTTGCTACTGTCGCATACATCTGCGGCATCGTCCCCTTTCCTTTTGGCGTGCTCCCCCGAGCAACACCGGCTACAGTGCCAGCTCGGGCTGCTCTGTTCCTCCTAATCAACAACGATCGCCCACGATCTAGTCTTGGGCCCTACAACACCCGACAGCACCTTGCACAACATCGCGAAACGTCCATGAGCTCCACCATTCTTTGACCCGCCGAAACCATCCACACGCGTTCATTCTCTCGGGCACGCGAATCTGCTTAAAGCCGGCGAGCCTGGTAAAGCCGACATGAATCCAGCGCATCGAGACGGGTGGCCGCCAGCACAGGGAGCTGTGTCTGGGCAGAGCCAACCGCAGCCGGAGCAAGCGCAAGGCCAAGCGCCAGCTTCACGTCCTCTTGGTCCTTATGGGTGCGTATTTTCTGTTTGTCCCGCCCACCGTAGCAAACTCGGGTGGAGAAGCTCTGAAAAGCGCTTTTCTACAGTCTTTTGACTGATCACAAGCTGACTTTGCGAGCGACAACAGACCGAATAACGCGAGCTCACAAGCCCCGCCTCATGCGTCACCTGCGCAAGGTCCGGGACCAGTACTTCCGCCACCATCGGGTAGGTAGCACATGCGAACGACGCGACTCTAACGGTGCTAATTTCATTACAGGCGCCGGATATTACTCTTCAAGCGCCGCGGCTGCCCATAACCAGAACCTTCCTACGCTTCCGGGATTGACTGCGCAACCTCAGCACTCGTCGCCCCATATGTCCGCTCAGCGACCGCCTTCTTCTGACGCGGCAGCGCAAGGTCACCAAGGCCCTCAGGGCCCCCCATATTCGTTGCCGGGAATATCGCAAACGCTACAACAACAGCAACAACAA